>PITA01015199.1:13261-51064 GCA_004023965.1 Spilogale gracilis
AATAAAATCTTAAAAAAAAAAAAAAAAAGAAAGAAAGAAAAGAAAAAGCAAGGCAGAGGGCCAGGCATTGGCTGGAGTCCTTTCACGGGTACTGCGAGCCGCTGAAATCAGGTGGCAGGGGGTCAACCCGTGGACCTTGTTGTGGTCACGCTTCTGCCTCTGAGTGTCTAGCTCTCCCTGAGGAGGGGGCGCTGCTCGGGACCTGCCCCCCGCAGCTCACCAGGGGTGACCTGGAAGTGATCCTGCCAACGGAAGCCACGGCCTTTGTTTTCAGAAACCAAATGCAGTGGATTCGTGTCTTAAAATTACGGTTGGGGCATGCCTGTCTTGCTACTAAACATTTTAAGACAGTCCGTCTACCCTATGGGAGCATCCAAAACAAAGACTATCTCGCAGGCAAGCTTGGTGACGGTTCTGTCCTCGCAGATGTGTGAGCATGTCCGGCGTTTGTCAAAGCAGGTCTGGCTGCAGGAGCCTCTTCAGGGATGACAGCTCTGCTGCGGCTTCGGAGAGCAGTGTCCTCACCCCGAAGCGGACTTCAGACGGGTGGCTGCAGACATGAGCCCATGCAGGACACACGGCTCATCCCTTTGGAACCATGAATGTTAATGGTGGAGTCACGCCGAAAGGAAAAACTGGTCTATTTCCCTCGTTCCCTCATGTTGTCGATGGATCCTCCTTCCCAGAGGTAGGCCAGATTCATAAGCTTGTACTTGCCTTCACTGTGGCCGGCCAAACCCCTAGAGTTGACTATGCGGCTTTCCAAGTTATGGGGTCCTTCATTTTAACTTGCACATCAGCGGGCAGTAAGAGGGGACACCCTCTAGGCCGAGATGCGGACCGGCACCTTGCTTTTGCAGAATCATGCTTTCACACGGAAGAAGTACCCTTTCACGTGGTCGAATGAGGACTCCTTTACTTTGGATGGGTCTTTCTTGCTCCCCAGCAAGGGGTGTGTGCGAGCAGAGGGCAGAGTCCTTGCTTCAGCACAACTGATTGGGCTGATAGCCAATGAAGGTCAGCTTGACCTCCTGGGTTCTGGAACACAGAGTTCAGAGGGCCTATCCTTCATTATCACTGGTTCACCAAAGTTTTCTTTTCTTTTTCTCTTTTGTTTTTAATGGCTGATAGGGTGGCATTTTTTGTTTGTGGGAAAGTGAGATGGGTGTGGATTTAGATAGACAGACTTTGAAAGATTCATCTCTTCTTTCTGTCTCAGACTCTAGGAGGAGACCTGGATTTAGGGGGCTCTGCAGCCCACATGGTACTGGTGGAGGGGAGGCCGGGAGAGCCGCGGGGCACCTCCCTGTGGGTCAGGGAGGCAGAGACAGAGCTGTGGCTCAAAGGAGGAGAATGTCTCTGCAAAGACGCTGGGGGACAGACACAAGAGGCTGCAGAGGCGGGAGAACAGCCCCAGTGAGAACAAAAGGACACTGTCCTTAAGAAAACAGAAGTGAGTGAGAGAAGAGAGAGACAGTAAATGCAGACTTCCTTCCACCTGGGAAATAGGCAAGGGACAGGCACTTGGCTGGTTAATTCATGTGGGCAAATAAAGCTCAGCCTATTAGTCCCTGGAAATTGGGACTGGTTTCCGAGGAAGAAGCTGAAGCTACCCCCAAGCCCTCTCCATGACCTGGCGGCACACTCAGCCTCGGCCGCTCTGAGGGAGGCCGTGGCATTATAAGCCCAGCCAGGGAGCAAAGCAGGGAAGGGCAGAGGACGGATTCTTAGGTCAGCCCCTGAGCTAACAGGAAATTGCACATTTCGTTCAAGAGTTGTTCAAGTCATCGTGTTCAGGGTAACCAAAGTTACTGTGTGGGCTGCTACCCTAGAGAGTCTGATTTATGATGCTCAGAAGATAATGAGATGTTACGGTTTAAACGCCAATTGAGACCCATGGTCCCAGGAAGGGGAGGCAGAGGGGTGAGAGCAGGGTTCGCCGGGAGCTGCCTCTGGTCCATCGTGGACTCCCCCGGTGTCCCGGAGCTGCCTGGGGAATCCGCCTGGAAAAGCTCGCAGCTCACTCTTCCGTGGGAGCAGGTATGAAAGCCACAGCACGTCTCTGCCCAGCAGCACGCCTACGCCTGCCTCATTCCCACCCCAAGTTAACCAGAATGAAGGGACATTCCTGAGGATGAGGAACACCAGGATCCCTGGCCTGGTTACCAGGCTGGGTGGGGACCTCCTCCCCCCGCGCCCCCCCCAGCAGGGCTGGGAGCCGCATGCATGATTCTGGGGCAGAGCCCGGAGAGGAATGCTCACTGCAGGGTCGGAACACCGCAAAGTGGGAGGGCGGCATCAGTTTTGTCTAGCCGGCAGGAAGGAGACCTGAGGGCTTTTAAACCCAGGCAACTCCTCCACCTTCTAGAAGCCTGGCCTTCCGCCTCCTTTCTCAGGCCCGCAGATTGCTGAGGGCGATGCTTTAGGAAGTCTAGCCTAACTACACATCCCTGCAGACATGTCACGGATTAGGCCACTGTTAGCTGTTGTTGGTGTCTAAACCCAACACGCTGGATTGTCTTACTCAGACCAGAAGGATTTCTTGGCACAGGTAAGAAGAGGGAGGTTTATGGTATGAGTGCCTTCTTGTATGGGCTTGTGCTTCCCGTATCCTGACAAACAGAGGGGTCCCCACAGGATGAAGGGAATGCTGAAGGCCTCAGGAGAGGAGCAGTGAAGGGTAGATGGGCAGAGGAGGCAGCCCTCCCAGCTTCAGGCCTTTAAAAAATTTACACAATAGAAGCACGCCTCATTTACACAATAGCAGCACGCCTCTTTCCTTGGGGAAGGGGCAGGCTGCAGAGCAAGCCAACCTCAGGGAAGCCTTCGCGGGACCACGCAAAGATGATTTTTTATCCTCAGGTTTCCAAATTTCATTTCATCATTTACAAAACATCTGCCATTTGGGCCCCGAATCTATGTCATGTTGATGAAATCCTCATGAAATTGAAAGCAGAGGCGGGGGACAGTGACATGAGCCCCCGGGTGTGCATATTGCCTGTTCAGATTCGTTCGTTCTCACATCACTCACTACAACTGATCCTACAATTAAGGCGGACTGCCACCCTCTGGGTCCTAAACTGTAGACAAGATTACAGGTTACCAGCATAATTTCCCGATATTGTCTATGAGTTAAAGTCCTAAGACATAACTTATAAAAACATGTTCTAACTTTAGAAAGAGAATTATCAAAGACCAATGCCGTCCCACTTAGAGCAACTTTTAAAGAAAACAAAGTATAATCTGCAACATCCTTTTTTTCTCAATTCTTTTCAAGCTCATCTTAATAGCCCCTGTCTCTCCCTCCTTTTCCCCAGCTCACCCAGAATCCTAATCTTTGAAATGGAGAGTCTGGGAAGGATCCTGGAATATGGGACTATTCTGATACGGGAAGCTCAGAGAAATCAGGTGTGGGGTGGGGAGAGCCCAAGGAAACTCCGGGGCAGGAAATTGTTATTTTCTGAGTGATTCACCCTCCTTCTGTCAGCACAATCCAGCTCAGCCCCTCCCTTCCACGACTTAAAGTCCAGTGTGACCAGAAGGGAGGGAGCCAGCTCGGTCAGGATGAGATTCCAGTGAGATCCGGTCTGAGTTAAGGTATGGAAAGTGTATCCCGGTTCTGGGTATCTATCCAGGACTTGAAAGCCGCGTCACGAAGGCATGTTTACGTGTGCGCGTTCAGGGCAGCATGGTTCACACCGGTCAAAATTTGGAAGCAGCTACGTGTCCATCAATAGATGAATGGCTAAACAAGATCTGGTATCTGCTGTAAGCATGCAATGGGATATTACTCAGCCTTAACGAGAAAGGAGGAAACATTCTTCAACATGGATGAACTTTGAAGACATTAAAGCTACATGAAATAAGCCAGAAAAAATGCTGGATAGTTTCACTTACATAAGGTTCTTTGAATAACTCAATCTATAGACAAAAAAATAAAAATAAAAAATAAAAAGAGAGAGAGAGAAAGGGAGAGAGAAGAAGAATGGTTGTTGGAAGGGCTGGGAACAGACAGAAAAGAGATTGGGGAGTTCTTGTTGAGTGACTAGAGAGTTTCAGGATGAAAACATCCTGGAGATCTGTTGCAATGTAAATATATTTAACAATTTCGAACTGTACACCTGAAAATGGTAAAGATAGTTTAAAAAAAAAAAGATAGAGAAATTGTAGGTGTAGAAAGTGACGGGAACTCAAGGAATGTCTTTACGTCTGTGATGGTTAACTTTATGCATCAAGTTGACTGGGCCACAGGCCCGGATACTTGGTCAGACATTATTCTGGGCATTTACTCAGTAGGCTGAGTAAAGCAGATTGTCATCCCTAATGGGGTGGACCCCATCCAATCAGTTGAAGCCCTACATAGAACAGAAAGGATGACTCTTTGCAGAGTAAGAGAGAATTTTTTCTGCCCCATTACCTTCAAGCTAGAACTTCAGGGTTCCCCCCCCCCCCCGCTTTAGGACTCAGAATAAAACATCGGGTCTCCTAAGGGTCTAGCTTGCCTACTCAACCTGCAGATCTCGGGACTTCTTGGTGTCCATCATCTGATTCAGTTTCTCTGGAGAACCCTGCCTCGTACAGGGTCTGAGGAAGGCTTCCTTAATAGACCTGAGCTCTGACAGAAAGCTCAGGTGTACAGCACAAACGGGACACAGAGGCCCCTGTGACATGTCTAGGTGCATGTCAAGGGTTGGGACACAGTTCAGGGATGAGAGGAGGTGAGGCCAGCCTACGGAGAGACTTACTATGCTGAGGAACTTTATCCTATAGCCCAGCACTTCCCACTAAAGGTCTGCAGACAGAGGTGTGTAAGAGCCTCCCACAACACACACACACACACACACACACACACACACACACACACTCAAGTCAAGGTCAGATAGGGCGAGTAACTCCCTGGCTGAACAACTGAAGGACTTAGCAGAGGCTTCCATGAGCTGGTGTGCAGCATGAATCTTCAGGAGGCCATGCTGTATTTTAACAGAGATGCTCTCTTCCTGTCTGGTTCTGATACTTATTAGGATGGTGAAGAGAGCCAGTTTCCACAGAGTGCTGCTAAGAGGTTAGAAATCGCTGAAGGGGTTTAAGTGGGAGACTGACCTGGTCAGTTCTTTGATTTTGGTGGATAAATTTGGTTCAAGTATAGAAATTGGCCACAGACTCATTTGGGACATGTAAGGTGATGGGATGAGTGTTCTGCGTAGACCCCACTGGGCCCCTCTGGATCCCTTTCACTGTTTCTGTGTGGACTGCCCTTCGGCTGCTGGGGCCCCCTACTCCTTCTGCCAATGTGTCCTTGGCAACAAGTGAATGGTGTGGGAATGTGAAATCCCACCTGCCTTCCTTAAGTTGGGTCAAACCCAAGGCCAAGTCTATCCTCAAGAGCACCTCTATGGGATCAAGCTAAGGCTGCACCTGGCCTGAAACCATGCCCTTCTCTACCTTCTTCCTCTTCCCTGTCCCATTTTCCCACTTCTTCCCAGACTCTGTTCCTGGGAAACCCAACCTCAGAGCGCAGGCTGCTGTACTGGTCCTATTAAAAGACGGCAGGGTGATAATAGTAGGAATGGGGAGACATTGTCAAATCAGTAGAAATTGGTATAGATGATTAGATACAGAGGATGAGCCTCAGATGATTTCAGCCTCCTGACTTAGGTAACTGTAAGCTACCACCATCTTCAGGAAAATAGAAAAGTCAAATTTGATGAATTCTGTTTTGACCTACTCAGGCACTTTGGAGACAGCCATACCAACAGATTTTTTTTAAAGTTATGTGGACAGGAGATTCAAGGAGGAAGGTAAGAACTAGAGATAGAGACGTAAGAACCATAAGCTGAAAGGTCATTTAAAACAAACAATCAATAAGCAAAGTAGAATGGATAAGTTACCCAAGAAGGCTTATGGATCGTGGGGAGTAGGTTAAAGATCAAGTTCCTGCAGTCTCTCAGGTTTAAGAGGCAGGTGGAAGAGGAGGTCCGTAAAGACTGAGAAAGGTCCTCAGGGAGGTGGGGAGGAGGATGCATGGAGAAGGTGGGTATGCTGAGCACGGAAGTATTTCTAGGGGGAATTCCAGTAACAATAAATAAGCTAGGGACTGCTGGGGGTCCACTCGACCAGGTGATATGGAGGCTGTTGTTCACTTTGGAAATTGTTTCCATGGAACTACAGGAAAGTCAAGTTTTGGTATGTTGCGTCCACAGCCTTTGAGGATGTGATGTCAATGTTAAGAAGTCTGATGGGGGGGGGGGGCGCCTGGGTGGCTCAGTTGGTTAAGTGACTGCCTTCGGCTCGGGTCGTGATCCCGGAGACTTGGGATTGAGTCCCACATCAGGCTCTCTGCTCAGCAGGAAGCCTGCTTCTCCCTCTGTCACTCACCCTGTTTGTGTTCCCTCTCTGGCTGTGTTTCTCTCTGTCAAATAAATAAAATCTTTAAAAAAAAAAAAAAGAAGTCTGATGGGACTAAAGGAAACAAAATAGGTGAGTTTCACAGCTGAGGAAACTGAGGCCCAGAGGCTAACTAATGCACCCAAAGTCGGAGGCAATGGTATGGCCGGCGTTTAGATCAGGGACACATTTGACTGAGGTCCTGCCTGTTCACTTGCTTCTATCCCACTGTCTCCCAAGCAAGTCATTTGTCTGTTAGCAGTTTCTGAACACTTACTGCCTGTCCTTCGAGTCTCTCCTTTTTAACTAGCACAAGAAATAAACGCTCAGATATGAAAGGCAAAACCTCTCCATTGTCCCCTTTCTCTCTAGGAGCTCCCTCTTGCTTCACCCTTTGACAAAAATGGACAGAAATTTTCCAAGATCAAGAAGCGCAAAATCTGTTTTGTTTTTTTTTTCCCTTGTCAGAAGAACGAAACTTTCCACTCTTTCTAAAAAAAATTCCACTTGCTTTTTAAAGAAAAGAACACCGTGTCTCCCTGGAGATACTCTAGCAGTTAGCAACTGAGCTAAATGCTGCTGACCATAGCTTCTTAGGTGCTCAGTTGCTTATGGCTTATAATTTTCTGTGATTCAACTGTGGTCCAAGGGATGTGGTATTGCATACTTTGTACCTGCAGACTGTGCTGGTACATGTTTGTTGTCTATAAAGTCAAATGCACAAATATTTTTAAATTAAATTTATTTAAACTAGGAAAAAACCAAAGCAATTCACCTATTTCTCTTCCCACCTCTGACAACCACCGGTATATTCTCTATGTCTATAAGCTTAGTATAAATGTATATATCTATATTATATATAGTAAATATATATAGCAAATATACACAAAATTATATATATTTACTATATAAATATATGTAATATATTAATATAAATTATATCATATATCATCTAAATAAAATATAAATATAATATATAAATAACATATAAATAAACATATTTATTTTTTTATAAATATGTTTAATATGTTTATTTTTATGTTATTTATATAAACATATATTTACTATAATATCTTATATATGCTATATAATATTTATATTTATTATTTATTCATTTTAATAATTATAGTATATAAAATATATAAGACATAATATAGAATAATATATTTAATATATTCATAATTATAATATATAATATAATTATAACTATGTATTTAGATATATAGAAAATATGCAAATAATATAAATATAAATATACAGCACAATGAATCTATATATTTAGATTCCACATATAAGAGGTCATATGGTATTTGTCCTTCTCTGTCTGACTCACTTCACTCAGTAGAACACCCCGAAGCTCCACCCGTTTTGCTGCAAATGGCAAGATTTCCTTGTTTTCTGTAGCTGAATAATATTCTGTTGTGCGTATAGACCACAGTGTTTTATCCATCCATCCATCAGTGGACCCTTGGGTTGTTTCCGTATTTTGGCTACTGTAAATAATCCTGCAATAAGCATGGGTGTGCAGCTATCCTTTTGATTCAGTGTTTTTGTTTGCCTCAGATAAATACCCAGAAGTAGAATTACTGGATCACAGGGTAGCTCTATCTTTAATCTCTGAGGCACCTCCATACTGTTTCCCACAGTGGCTGCACTAGTCTGTATTCCCACCACCAGTGCACGAGGGTTCCTTTTTCTCCACATCCTCACCAACACTTGTGTCTTATCTTTTTGATACTAGCCTTTTCCATAAGGATGGGGCGAGATCTCACTGGGAGTTTGATTTGCATTTCCCTGAGGGTGATCGATGTTGAGCATCTTCTCACGTGTATGGAGACTCCATTTTGACCCCAAGTGGGAGCAAACACTTTGCGAGTCTGAGATGCTGTCCTGTGGGTACAATACATATTCTCCACCAGCTTTCAGTTCGTGCTACTTTCTCGCCATTGGCCAAAATATGTAGATTTCAAGTAAGAATAAGGGGGCACATCTCACAATTACAGCTAATGTCTGAAGGATGACTGAATAAATCACTCAAAATATACCACTTTAGCATAAGCATGATTTTAAGCCAAAGGCACTTGGAAAACAGCAGGTGCAAAAATAATGCTCTGATCCATTTTCTTCCCAAAAGCAGGAGATACATCCCCTTGAAGGAAGCTACCTAATGTCTTCTGATGGAAAAGAAGCCATAGGACCCATGGGGTCAACACCACCAACAAGAACCAAGAGAGAGATACGATCTGATGATCAAGTAGGTCAGAGCTACAAGTATCAAGAGAATTGGGTCCATAAAACCAGATCCTGTTATCTGTTCAGTTTAGTTGGGATGATGGGGGGAGCACATTGTGGTTGCACACTTGGCCGGAACCTAGTGGCTCACAGTTCTAGAGACTGAAGCCCAGGACCAAGTGCTGGCAGGGCGGGGTTCTTCTGAGAGTTCCAAAGGAGACTCAGTCCTCTGCCTCTCCTCTGACTTCTGGTGCTTTGCTGGCAATCTTTGGTGTTCCGTGATTTGTAGACACATTGCATTTTTACTAGGGACACCAGTCATATTGGATTAGGGCCTACCCCTAAGGTATCTAATCACATCTGCAACAAACATATCTCCAAGCAAGTTCACAGTCGAAGGTACAGGGATTGGAACTTTGACATCTGAAATCTGGAGGGACACGATTCAACTGATAACACTTCCGCTAATACTAGGAGCAAATTGTGCTTAACTAATAGTAACATGAGAAAGAATTGGAGGGACACGGGCAGAAAGAGGGGTGACTGAGGAGGAGCTAGAGGGGCAGAGTTTGGGGAAAAAGGGGAAAGTGTGTCTCTTCCAGAGTCATGGAGCCACCCAGCTACAGGTCCTCAGCCATACCTGAGACTGGGATGTTGGGTTGGTGCAGAGCCAGTGGTGGCCCAGGGGCCTGGTGGCCCTGTGTTACATGTAGGTCACACTCACGGGAGAGTTATAGAGTCTGGGTATGACCATCCGCGCGGTGTGGGTTCCACTGATCAGCAAGGCTCTCCAGTGAGAACCCATGCACTCTCCCTGTTCTGGAGTTAACTAGCTTATTACCATTTTGGCATGATGCCCAGATTCACAGGGAATGCCTCAAACTGAGTCCTCATAAATTTGATTTGGGGCTAGCGATCAGGGGCTTGTGGTGGTGGTCTGATCTCCTTGAGGTTACAGACGAGGGCTCGGGAAGGAGGAAGCCAGCATGCCTGGTCTTTGGGCGTGGCTGTTGGGTGGGAATAGTTACAGCGACTTCTCAAAAAGCCAATACTTCTGAGCGGCGGGACAAGTGTATCCACGCCTCATTATGTGGCTATGGTCCTGTTAAATCAAGGCATATCTAGCGTTTGGAAGGCATGGCTCTGTGCTGGCCTCGTAAATCTAGCCCCTAGCACCAGGGACTCAAACGTGCTAGGATCTAATTTTCCAGATTTGTTTCTTTGATTTAATGGAAAATGCATGCCTATTTCCTCACCATGCTATTTTTATATTTGGACAGAGTTAGGTACTCTATCTTCTTGTTCCCATCGGCTTTCTGCTCCTCCTGGAGTCCTGTGGTTGAGTGAGGGTCAGCCAGACAACATGTCCCTGTGCAAAATGACAGTGCTGTTCCTCCCAGCATAGGAGCAGGTCCCCCCCCCCGCCCCTCTCCCCCACCTCAGGCCAGCCCAGCAGTGAGCGGGCCCAGGATCCAGAAGGAGATGCGATAGCAAGAAATGGCTATCTTGGCTTAAAGTCGTGTTGTGTATGACTTGCTTGGTTCTTCACTGGCGAGAATAACAAGGAGTCCTCCGAACTGTAGCTAATTCCTGGCTTTCCCAAGTTGGTGGCCAGAGGGGTGTAGAGATAAATGGTACATATGGCCACATGCTGGGGGATTGCTAGGACCCAGTGCAGATGGAGGACTGGTGCTTCTCAGAGAACATAAAGCTACCGAGAAAGTAAAACTGTAATGGGAACAATGGGTCACATACAAGGATAAGCATGATTTTTTCCCCTTGATTTATGATTTCCTCATGGCTTGATTTACTTTATTACAGGATTGTAACTCTAGATTAGACAGGAATCTTCAGACTGAACCACAAGCCCTTAAAAACATCAGGACTAAGGGGGCCTGGGTGGCTTAGCCATTAAGCATCCGCCTTCGGCTCAGGTCATGATCCTGGAGTCCCTGGATTGATCCGCATATCCGGCTCCCCGCTCGGCAGGAAGCCTGCTTCTCCCTCTCTCACTCCCCCTGCTTGTGTTCCCTCTCTGCCTGTGTTTCTCTCTGTCAAATAAATAAATAAATCTTAAAAGAAAAACAAAACAAACCATGGGGACTAGTAAAATAAGCTTTTCTGCTGATTTTTTTTTTTTTTTGTCCTAACAAATGTGACTTATCTTGGACAACCTAATGGCCAAGATGAAAGAAATCTCAGTGAAATGGAATACGGACTGCAGTGTGATATTGCCACCAGATGACATCCTAACGTTGGCATTCCTGTCCTCTTTAACTGATTGATTGGTTGAGAAAACAATTGTCTAGATCAGTTGCCAGGCCAAATACCAAAACCACTGCAAAAGGACTCTTTTCCATTCCGATTTTTCTCGCTCGATAGACGCCATGCTTCCCAGACAACTAGGAAAACAGAGTCAGGGTTTCTGTCAACAGTGTCAGGGCACAGATCTATTTCTGTCTCTTTGTGCCTTTTGTGGCAGCTTGGATGACAGGGGAAACCACAGGGTCCCTCTTAGGCTGACACAAGCTGGGGACAAGGTGAGGTCTTGAACTGGACCAGACTTGGGCAGTGGGGTTAGGTAGCCCCAGGACCCCCCTTCCCATTCTCTTCTGATCTCTGCCCACAGAGGAAGGAGGATTCTTCCATATTTCCCCCCAGTGCAGAGGTAGCCGGTGGTACCCAGATGTTGAGAAGGGCTAAAGGAGCAACATGGGTCTAGCGAAGGCTGGGGGCCTTTTGAATGATTGGAAATGATAGGATAACTTTTAGTTATTTAGAAGCCATTGAAGATTTCCAGAACAATTTTCATAACCTCTCACAATAGCCTTTTTCCAATATAATTATCTTTGCGTTCGAGGAGAAGAGATTGCAGTACAAAGAGAGGAAATCCTTGCCGCCGACCACAGTTGACTCCACGGCGTTTCTGTTGTGGGAAGGCCCGCTTACCTGTCCTCCCATCCCTCTGTCTGCTCCGTCCCGGGCAGTATAATGGCCACACCATTTTATGCTTGGGGCTGCCTTTTTTCAAAGCAGATGTGTGATGTTCTGGACCGTTGGAAACAGACATTCTCCACTCCCATAAGGACGAGGGAACAGATAACATTTCCAGCTTTCTGAAAGGCAACATGCTTTCTCTCTTGGCCACTCACCATCATCCCCAGCCCTGCCCCAAAAGTCAGTATTCATACTGATGTATGAAAGCAACTGCGTCTAAGTTACCTTAACCAAGAGACAGAGTCCCATAATTCAAGTCAAAAGTAACCGAACACAGAATGAAAAACACATGGTAAAGAATAGAAACAGCATGTCTATTAAAATACCTTTGAAATTTGCTTTATCTCTCCTTCCAGACATCCTGCCTAGAGTGGTTTCCTTCTGTTCTGAACCAACATCCCCTCTTCCCCCTTTCCTTAGGCAGCAGTCATGAAAAGCAGCCTGTGATGTGGGACTAACCACTTAAACACCCCCCTAGCCCTTCCGCCAAATTACAGGACGAGGCTGGAAGCCCAGTGCCCACTGCCGAGACTCTCCCAAACAAGGCAGAAACGTCCAGTCCTCAGGCTGTGATTACATATGCTGTAGCAGGAAAGGGAGGTAGATTTGACCACACTACGTGAACAATCCACACTCATTTCCTCATTTAGGCACAGATAGTGCGGGGCGGGGGTGGCAGATGTTGCAGCACAGGGCTTGGAGTTCTTGATAATTAGCTAAGTTGTTTTTTTAGCTTCTTAGAGATGTCTATGCACGTGTCCCTTTCACTCTTTAGTGAAAGCACAGCATTCTGTTTTCGTCTTTCTTTCTTTCTTTCTTTCTTTCTTTCTTTCTTTCTTTCTTTCTTTCTTTCTTTCTTTCAGGGAGATGGAAGGGGCAGAGGCAGAAGGAGAGAGACAATCTTAAGCATGCTCCATGCTCAGCTTGGAGCCCAGTGTCCGGCTCGATCTCATGACCCTGAGATCACGACCCTGAGCTGAAATCAAGAGTCAGATGCTTAACCCACTGGGCCACCCAGGTGCCCCTCATTTTTCTTTTATTTCACGAAGACTTACATTTGTACAGCTGATCTAGTAGGGAACTATTTCATTGGTTCTAGCTTAAGGGATCAAGTAGCCATCTGCAGAGAAAGGAGACTGAGGGGCTGGTAGGAGGAAGGGAGGTCCCCTGGGCACTGTGAGGGTTTAGGAGAACGGAAATCTGCAAATTTGGTTTACAGTAGTGAATCTCTAATGTGTTGATAGCAACCCACAGTAGGAAGTGCACTTTGAAGCCTTAACCACATCATATAACCCCACAAGTAACACTGACAAAGTGTGCCATGAGATAATTCTTATCCTTATGATGTGAGATGATTCTTTTTCTTTTATCTTTTTATTTTTTTAAATCTCATCAATGTTATGTTATTGTTAAGAATATGCAGGTCTCAATCCATTACATATCCATTACAGAGGTATCATGGTTCACTGTGAAATATGAAATGGATAACTTTTTGGACAACTTGCATTTAGAGCAGACTCAGGCAAGCGAGAATTTCTTGTGAACTCATGGTTCCCATATGAACTTGAAGAGTGACAACAGAGAAGACAGGGACCCATTTTAGGAAAATGTCGTAAAGGGAAATCACGCTATGAGGTGCGCCCTGCAGCTCCCAACTGCTAATCATCGTTGGGAGAAAGAAACACATATGACTGGGGCACCTGACTGGCTCAATGGTTAAGCATCTGTCTTCAGCTCAGATCATAATCCCAGAGTCCCAGGATCGAGCCCCGCATTGGGGTCCCTGCTCGGTGGGAAGCCTGCTTCTCCTCTCCCACTGCCCCTGCTGGTGTTCCCTCTCTCGTTGTGTCTTTCTTTAAAAAAAGGGGGGGGGAAAGAAAGAGACATATGACTTTAACTCAGTGGCTAGTTTCTAGGCATCACATCCTAGTACCTTGTAAGAAATCTTACTTTGAGGTTTCTTATCTACCTGGCGAAAGGAATAAAAATGTCTGAGGTTTCAGGAAGCTTTTCCACATTGAGTAATCCCTCTAGCATGTTTCTCTTTCCAGCAATGTCCCCCAACTTCCGATTCCTCTAGCAATGGTGCTTGAAGCTGTCACCTGCTTAAGGCTTTTGTCTCGTATCCTTGCTCCCAGGTAGAGGAAGGCTCTGTCCTGAACTGTCTCACCTGTGGGGCCGTGGAATTGCCTCCCAGCTCCTCCCAGACCCTGAGAGGTTGAAACTATCAGAGGCCACCAATCCTAGTTGGGGCCTGCCCATCATTTCCGCAGGTGGCTGACAGGAGGTGTCATTGGCCCCATCCCTTGCCCCCTGGAACTGTGCTGCCTGCTGACATTTCCAGTCCTTGTTGTTGAGACCTGGGCCACCTCCCGTCCCGTCCTAGGTCCTCTGTGTCCCAGGGTGGGGCTTGCTCATGGGAGCATGCTGAGCGAGGTCCCCCAGGCTGGCCCAGCACCTGTGGGGCGTCAGTACTCTTCTTCATCTGCCCTCTTACCATGGGACGTCCTGGCTCCAGGTACACCCTGGACGGCCTGGGCCCTTCATCCCCATAGGAGGGGCAGCCTGTCTCCATGCAAGGGTTTCATTTCCACTTTGCAACCTACTTTGATCAAATGTCTGTGGTTTCTTGCAAGTCGATAATGTGCTTGAGGATGAGGTGAGACTGATAATTTTTAAGATAAAATGACTTTAGAGTAAACTCTTTGGCATCCTATATCACAGGGGAACAGGGCAGAAGGGGGCAAAATTTCCTCTTTCATGCCCTACACAAAACCCAAATATGGCCCCAAGCTTCCCCTTTTCCCTTCATTACAGCGAAGGAAAAAGATTTGCTAACTACCAAAGGCCTTGCTGTGTGTTACATTAGTGTAGTGGTCAAGAAATCAGCTGGGATTTCAGATCCCAGGTCTGCCTCTTTGTAACTGGAAGGTGGAATAAAGGCTTCCTCATGCTGTTCATGCCTAATGTCCAGAATTTATGAAGGGATTCTGCAGATGGGATTAAGATAAGGGTTTGGAGATGGGGAGATTATCCCAGCTTATCCAAGTGGGCCCAGTGTAATCTTAAGAGTCCTTGTAAGGGAAAGAGGAAGGAGGAGAGTCAAAATTGAAGAGAGATGGAAGATGTTACATTGTTGGCTTTGAGGGTGGAGGGAACGGCCAGGAGCGGACGGATAAAGGCAGCCTCTAGAAGCTGGACGAGGCAAAGGACCAAATTCCTCCCTTTGGGTCTCCAGAAGGAATACAGCCCTGAAAGAAATCCCTGGTTTTAGCCCAGTGAGACCCACGTCAGATTCCCGACCTCCAGAACCATGAGGTCATCAATTTGCCTTGTTTTCAGACAATAAACTTAGGGTAATTTGTTATAGCAGTGAGAAGAAACTCATACATCAACTCTTATCTGGAGTTCAATTTGTTTCCTCAGCTGTAAAGTGGAATGATAATACTGCCCACACCACATGGTTGTTGTGAAGACAGGATGAGACACACACTCTGCTCTGGGGCTCGTGGTATGCGCTCGGTTAATGATCGTTATTACTATTATTGTTTTGTTCAGTCCTCACAAGTACTTTAAGAAGGTACTGCTATTAGCCCCATTTCACAGACGGGGTTCCGAAAAGTTGTAGTCTTGCCTGAGCTCCTTGTAGGGGGCAGGGTTAAAAGCCAAGCAGAGGCAGCCCGACTCCCCAGCACCTCTGTCCTCCCTGAACAAAATGCAGATGTACTGGGAGTTTTTGCCAGAATACATAGGCTGTGGACCCAGAGAGCTAGACTCAGACCCTAATATGAACACTTCGTGATGCCTAACAGCATGAATTATGGTGAAAGAGTTTCTGAGAATTCAAATGAAATACATAAAATTGGGTTATGGAGACTCCGTCCTTCAACACACACTTATGAAACACCTACTGCATACCACCTACCAACACAGAAGATGGGGATATCTCAGTGAACAAAACAGAGAGCCTCTGCTTTTATCAGAGCTCACGGGGTATCCGGGGAGAGACAGGCACCAATATCCATGGCACTTTGTGAACGTGGCACTTTGTGAATGTGTGAGATGATAAGTGATTTTTTATTTTTTTTTAAGATGTTATTTATTTGGCAGAGAGAAACACAGCGAGAGGGAAGACAAGCAGGGGGAGTGAAAGAGGGAGAAGCAGGCCTCCTGCCGAGCAGGGAGCCCGATGTGGAGCTCGATCCTGGGTCTCCAGGATCATGACCTGAGCTGAAGGCAGTCGCTCAACCAACTGAGCCACTCAGGCGCCCCGATAAGTCTTTGAAAAGAAAGTAAATCAGGGTCGCCTGGGTGGCTCAGTCGGTTAAGCATCTGACTTTAGACTGGTCATGATCTCAGGGTCCCGGGATTGAGCCCTGTATGGAGCCCTGGGTCAGGCTTCAGCAGGGAGTCTGCTTCTCCTTCTCTCTCTTCCCCTCCCCCACTTCTTCTCTCTCTCCAATACGTTAAAAAAAAAAAAAACTTTTTTAAAAAAGGGAAAGAAGTAAATCAGGGCAATGAGCTAGAGAGTGTAATTTTAGATGGGATGTTCAGGGTTGGCACTAGAATTGGTGGGAAGGAGGTGTGTGATCTTCTAGGAGGGGTGCCTGATAGATCGGTGGCATCAGCAAGTGCAAAGGCCCTGGGGTGGGGCAGCTGCTTGGCACAGCTGTGGAAAGGCAGTGTTACTGGCGCATCCTCCATGGAGCCCTAGAGAGGGAGGAGATGAGATCAGATTTCAGGGCCTGGCTCTTGTCAGGCTCTGTAGGTTAAGTAGCAATAGGATTTTATTTTGATTTGGGAAGCCACTGTAGGGTTTTGGGCAGGCAAGAGACACCATCTAATTTCAGTTTACAAAAAAAAGATACATTTTAAAAAAAGAGACTCATGGTTCAAATGAGCTCATATTGGCCTCGGGAACTGCCTTAGTTGCCAGAGGGGGGCGGAGGTTTGCAGATGTTTCCCAGGAAACAGTGCAGTGCGTGCTAGAAATCGGCAACAGCCTGGGGGTGGGCTGCAAGAATCCTGCCCCAGCGCCCAGCCCACTCACAGCCAGAGTGGAGGTTCCCTACTGGGACTTCTTAATTAATGGTGTCTGAAGGGTTTATCAATACGTCTATCCAAATTTGATTCTTTACCTGATATTGAACACACCACTGTGAATTTCCAAATCTTCTGGCTTGTTGAGAATTCTCTTTTATTGAGAAGATTCTCAGGCTGCCTTCCTTGACGCTCTCCGAGTTTTTCCATCTGGGAGTATTTTAGACATGACATTGTGGTCATGAACATCTCTCCCCTCACCCGGACGGTTGCCCATGGCGGTTGATTTGAGTGACAACACATTTGTAAAACTGTTCATTGGACTTTTGCATTTTCAGTTTGCAGGAGTAGAGATAGGGGCGCCTCAAAGGAGTTTGTCTTAGGCACTTTCAAAAATCTCTGGGCTTTCTTGACATTATCCGCACATTACCTTTCTTTTTCACAGAACCTAACTGGAGAGTCTCCTTGACCTGTGTCTTGATTTAGGGATTGCAAGGGCATAATATTTGGTTTCTTATTCAGTGTAACTGAAGTCAGGATTGTGAAACAAGGAAATGGGTCTCTCTTCACCTGCTTTTTGTTCACTAAATTATATTTAAAGAAAGCAGAACCGTTGTTGTTTCCCAAGAAATTAATCAAGAGATTCTGATCAAAGTTGGAGAGATTTTGAAGAAGGCACCTCATGTCTAGAATATATTAGCATCTCCAGTCCTCTTTCCCTGCCCTCAGCACACACAGCCCAGACTTACACGCACGTAATTTACTCCTTAAGGAGACATTATCATCAAATATTAATGTTTATCGCCCAATGAAAATCTCATTTAAAGAGGCATTATTATAATCATAAGTTATGTCCCTTGCTGTCTCTGTATCAAGGATGAAATAGAACTATCAAACTTGTTTCCATGCCAGCATCACAGAAGGGAAAAAGTACTACCCAACGAGGAAAACTTCTGGCTCCCTTCCTATGTATCTGAACACTTCTTAAGCACAACAATTTAGTCCAGTAAATATTTATTAGGCACCTGCTGTGTGCAAGGCGCCATGCTAGCTTTCAGGGGCTTAAGGAGATTAACACCTTTCCCATGTTCTTGAGAAGGGGCTGGGGATAAAGGACAAATTTTAAAAAGAAAAATAAAGAGTAAGTGGAAAGCCTTCACTCATTTTATTTTAAAGATTTCTTTTTTTTTTTTTTTTTGCAAGAGAGAGTGGGAGTGAGCACAAGTAGGGAGAGTGAGGGACAGAGGGAAAAGCAGACTCCCTACTGAGCAGGGAGCCCGATGCGGGGCTCGATTCCAGGACACAGAGATCATGACCTGAGCCACCCAAGTGCCCCCGGACATCTCTTCATTTCCTCTTACACAATGTGGGTTTACAGAAATGTTCAAAGAGAAAAACAGCAGCGTTGTCCCTAAATCATCACTGCTAGCTCTCCCTGCTACACACCCAGTTTAGCTCACCTTGTACCCGTAGGGCACGCCCTTCAGTCTGTCGCGCGGGTGTGGGGGTCCCATTTATTTCCATCTCCTTATCTGTCTCTGCTTTCATAATTCCTTACTTCCTTTCGGCTCCGTCCCTGGTTAGTATAAACTACCTGTAGGTCTTTCCTAAAGGACTATCACCCACCATTCCCCCAGGCTGCACGCCCGCCATTCAGACCACAAAGTTCAAGGTCTGTGGCCTAAAGATTGCTCTTTTGTTATTCTAATGCCAACTGCAGGGTCCTGGAAGCCAGACCCCCTTTAAGCTTGGTTGCACCTTTTCCTGTGGGTAACCTGCTCTAAGGCAGTTTCCTGCTCTGAAAGTAAGAATAATGCCTGTAGTTGGCTGGGAGTGTTGTTTGAACTAATACTAGTTCCCAGAGAAAGTGCTCATTCAATAAACTGTAGCTGTTGCTTTTTGAAAGGCTACCCTTCTGGTTGGTCATTTATCATTTTTATAATTGGTAGCAATCATCCAGCACTTTTTGTGTGTGGAATTTTGCAATTAAAAAAAAAAGGCCATGATTAGTCTCCGTGTAGGAATTTAGTGAGCTATTTAAAATGTAGGGAAAATATGGGGCGCCTGGGTGGCTCAGTTGGTTAAGCTCAGGTCATGATCCCAGAGTCCCAGGATCAAGTCCCACATGGGGCTCCCTGCTCAGCAGGAAGCCTGCTTCTCCCTCTCTCACTCCCCCTGCTTGTGTTCCCCTCTCGCTGTGTTTCTCTCTGTCGAATAAATAAATAAAATCTTTTAAAGAATGTAGGGAAAATATACAATCACAAATAATCTTATCCCACGGAAACAACCACTTTGTATATTTTGGTATATATACATATATGTTACACAGTGAAGATCCTGTATTATTAATACAGCTTTGTGCTTAAAAATTAAAAATTCCTGGCAAACGTTATTTCCAATGACTGTATATATTCCGTACAATGGCTGTAGCACAATTCTGTGACCATCCCGTACTCGAGCACTTGTGTTCTTGGTCATTTTAACCCATACACTATTGTCATACATCCCCTTGTGCCTTCATATTATCCAGTTTGTCTTACTATAGGGGATACGAATTAGACAGAAAGAGAATAATCAACACGGAATTTTCTTCATTGTGTTCATGCTAAAGCATGGAATAACATTTTGAAATCTGTCTAGATTTATCAGACAGAACTGAGCCCAGACAGAAAGCACCTTGGTGCATTTTGGCTAATGTTAAAATAGCTCCCCTACCCCTTCAGACACCCCTACTACGCACTCATTACATCGGTCCAAGGCAGGGAGAGAAGGCTCACTTCCTAAAAACCAAAACAAAATTCTTGCACTTTCCCCTTAAAATCTAATTATACACGCCTTCTTGGTAAAACACATGGACTATATTTTATGAGTCCTTGGCTTGGTATGGTTTCACTTCAGTGTAACTTTTCAGTGTTATTTTTTAACTGTAACAAAAGTCTTCTGTTAAAATGAATTGTTATTCCTCTTCTAGCTAAAATTTATCTTTTAAATTCAACAAAGCCCAGAATTATAAACATGTACTCAAAGTTAAAATGGAGTTTTGCAAGCTTACGCTTAAGATAATTAATGATATTTATGAAATGCATCTGTCAAATGATAAATTGCTCAGAACTTGTGTTAGTTCTTTTCTATTTTTCATCGTTATTTTGGTATATTGGAGACTAACAGATAAAAGGCTGATGAATCAGTGATAATGAGAAAAATCAGTAAAATAAGTTTTTAGGGGTCATGTAGATCAAGGCAAAAAGGGTTATATAATTTTTATTATTCTTTAGGTTGCATTAATAGTGTAGAATTTAGATTGTACTTTAAAATTAGTTATATTCTGATAAAAATTGCTTATCTAAAGCTCAGTTTAAGTTTTTTTAACTTTTTATCAGTATTATTCCCAACTACTATGGGACTTTTAATATTCTGGCTAAATGAAGGAAGTCTCAATGTCATATAAAGATAACTAATTTTCAAAGAATTCAAGTTTGAATATATGGTAAATGGATATTGATCATAAATTGAACAAGAAGTAGGTTACCAAATAACCCGATTATATATATATATTTTTTCTTTCTTAATTATAATTTATAGTTCCCCATGTAATTTGCTTTTGGATTCATCTTTTTTTTTTTGAAAGATTTTTTAATTTATTTGATAGAAACACAGCCAGAGAGGGAACACAAGCAGGGGGAGTGAGAGAGGGAGAAGCAGGCCTCCCACCGAGCAGGCAGCCCGATGTAGGGCTTGATCCCGGGTCTCCGGGATCATGACCTGAGCCAAAGGCAGTCACTCAGCCAACTGAGCCACCCAGGCGCCCCTGGATTCATCTTAAAATGCATCAATTTGAACAATATAATGAGAATTTTTGTCCACCCTTGTAAAGCTAGTATTAAATTAATGGTTCAAGTTAAAACCAAGGACCTCTTAGAATCAAGAAATAGTTAAGAGAAATAAATGGAGTAAGACCACAAATTTTTCATTTGCTTCTCTCTGCTGATCTGTATCTACTATAGCGAACATGTATTTGTACAGTAAGAAAAAATGAAAGAAAATTTAAACATGATGAATATGATTTCACCTTTCTTGCATGCTGTTAAAAACAGGACAAGGTGCCCCAAACGGAGTCATTTATACTAAACTCCGTGTCACCAAACAGACCTAACTTCATTACAGCTTTGGCCTTTTCCAGAAATGGAATTTTAAACCAGTCAACCAGGAATCACCAGATCCGCATTCCTTACGTCGTCATCTGCCTGAGAGACCCCTGCCATTCTCTAAAAGAAAGTGGCCTTGCAATAACCAGTCTGCTTTTTTGTCTGGTGTCACTTCCTTGTTCCTGCTCCTCTCTGTTTATAAAAGTCTCCCATATCATACTGTGCCTCGGGGTTCCCTTCCATCTGCTGGATGGAACGCTGCCTGATTCACGAATCATTGAATAAAGCCAGTAAGATCTTTCCAATTTACTCAGTTGAATTTTGTTTTTTTCACAGCGCAGAGCACAATTTACTTTTATTTTTTTATTTTGTAAAAGATATTATTTGTCTGTCAGAGAGAGAAAGAAAGAGAGAGAGAGTGCGAGCGAGCAAGCGAGCACAAGCAGGGGGAGTGGCAGGGAGAGGGAGAAGCAGGGTCTCCAATGAGCAGGGAACCCAACATGGGGCTTGATCCTGGGACCCCCAGGATCATGACCTGAGCTGGAAGCAGACGCCTAACAGACTGAGCCACCCAGGCGCCCCAGGAAAGGACGATTTAAAGTTTCTTGGCCACCTATTTTAAATATGAAATATTTAGATATCAGTAGATAGTGTGTTAGGAGCCATCATATTCCAGAGAGAAGTATGACATGGCCTAGTCTCAGGGATCTGGAACCAACGGAGAGCTCTGGAAACCCTAAATATGGTGATGAAATCTAATGGTGCAAAATGTATTAAAAAACTGGTGAGATTGAGTGAGCAGTCAGGGACTGTTTCAGGGGAGACTCTGCAACTCTTCATGGAGGTAATACATTGAAATATTTTCTTAATATTAGACAAGGCCTCCAAAATGTCATCATGTACATTGAATAGTTGACTCCTTTATTGAAAACAAAAACTGCTGTAAGATCGGACAGAGCTCAAAATGTAATAGATGTGGTGCCAGCACATCTCGTTATAAACCTAGCAATAAAACAAAACTTAAAGAACATTCTTCAAGGAACAAATAGAACAACAACAAACCTATAGAGACCAAGTATGTGATAAAATGACATCAGCCCATCCAGCCAATAACGTAGGTGTTAATACTATATTTTGACTCAAAATTACTAAAAAAAAACCCCTGATCTGATTATATATATATATATATATATATATATATATATATATATATATATATTGGGAAATATATCCATATCTTTATTACATACATACACACTAGATTGGACCTGATGCCTTGCATAGAGTAAGTCTAAAGGACATTTTTATGTATGAAACCTATTTTTTTTTTAATATTTTATTTATTTATTTGACAGAGAGAAACACAGCTAGAGAGGGAACACAAGCAGGGGGAGTGAGAGAGGGAGAAGCAGGCTTCCTGCCGAGCAGGGAGCCCGATGTGGGACTCGATTCCCGGTCTCCGGGATCATGACCTGAGCCGAAGGCAGGCGCCCATGACTGAGCCACCCAGGCGCCCTGTATGACACCTATTATCACAATATGTCATCTTATCAGTATTAACATTGTCATGCAGTATGTACCAGCATTACTCAGTACCGTGCATTTGCTCATATCCTGCTCTAGAAATTAGTAAAATATTAATGCATTTCCTTTAAGCACAATCTGTCCTTTTGAACCGTCGGCCGTCACAAGTCATCTTGTATAAACATACTTTCCAGGCGTAACCAGAGTCATCAGTAATTTGCCTCCTTACTCCCAGGCCATCTGGAAATTCTGTCATGGAGCAAAAGCTCCCCCAGCACTGTGGTTCCCCCCCTTCCAACGTTCATTTATAATTTTTTTTTCTTTTTCCTCTTAAAAACAAAGCTTTCTGGGGTTTACAACTCAGCGTCTTTGCTGACTGGCACTCAGAGAGGGTCAGAGGACGGAGGGTGCTCTCCAGGTGCTTTCTGTTCCCGGAGGCACCTGCTGCGGCGCTGCGGAGGGTGCGTTCTGGTTATTTCCCTGAAGCCACGGGCAGGAGCCGGCTGTGGCGGGAGCCCCCTGCCCGGGCCACCACCCGGGCCATCTGCACTCGGGGTCTGTGAGTCCGCAGGGCCAGACGGCTCCCTCCCAGGGCACGAAGGCTGACAGCGGCCGCGAAGCCTGTGCGGAGGCAGGGAAGGAAGGGCGGCCATGGAGAGGAGGAAGCTTACCTGTCCTGTCTTCTGCCCCTCCAGCGGGACCAAAGGGGACAGCGGCAGTGCAGGGCCGGCGCTCTGTAGGATGGCCAACTCTGTGTGCAGCTGCTGGCCAGCTGCCGCTTCTTGTCAGCAGGGCTATAAATAAGGCGCCGTCCAGAGCTCGGGAGATAAGAACCCAGCCCCTTGCTCCCGAGAGCCTTTTAAGGTATCCAAATTAAAGGAGCCTCGGCCCCCAGATGGGCAGGGGATGCCAGCTCTCCATTTGGCCCGGCCGCCTCAAGGACACCGCAGACCTCACATGTACTCCAGCCATCCCAAAGCACAGGGGACGGGGAAAGCCACAGTGCTGGGAAGGGATCTCACTTATCAGACAGGTGGCAGAGCCTCTGGGCGGGCTGCCCGTGCCTCCACTGCGGGAGCCCCTCAGATTCCGACGCTGGCACTGAGGCACAGAGAGGGGAGGATACTTCCCCCAGGCCACACAGTGCCTCTGTGGTGTGCTGTGGATTTTCCGAGCTGCCTCTTGGAAGGAGCACACTGACCCTCTACCCTGGTTCTGGGGCATTTGTTGGGTGAAAAAGATTCTGGGGAAGATTCTAAGGGATCGGCTTCATGCTGGGCATCAGGGAAGCTGGTATGGAGTGACTTAGAGATGGCCTTTCTCTCCATCCTCCTTATTCACGCGTGATTGATCTTGGGCTACAAATCACAGAACTCTAATGGAGCTTCTTAAAACCATATGCTAGGGCGCCTGGGTGGTGCAGTCGTTAAATGTCTGCCTTCGGTTGGGGTCTTAATCCCGGAATCGAGCCCCGCATCAGGTTCCCTGCTCAGTGGGGAGTCTGCTTCTCCCTCTGCCTTCACCCTGCGCGTGCTCTCTCTCGAAGAAATGAAATCTTAAATAAAAATAAAACCATATGCTAGAAGAGGAGAGTGATGACTAATTTGGGGGAGCAGCCATTCCTGAGTCACCCCTCAATTTCTTATTTCTGGAAGGCATTGCCTCCGTGGCTGGGGGTCAGGGGGAAGGCCAGGCAGAGTCAGCTGTTTTGCACCTGCTGTCTGTGTTACCGACAGATGTTCCATGTCTGGGAGTTTAGCCTCAGGAAAGAACCAGAAACGCGGGCAGAGACACAGCTCCAGGGACATCTCCGCAGCTCTTTGAATAACTGGAGAAAGTTGAAAAGAACCCAGATGGCTAACAGCAGAGACTGGTAAAATGAGGAATAGTATCACCACAAAGGAAACAAAACGCTGCAACCTTTGGAAATGCCATAGAAGAATATCTAATAACATGCAAACTGTATTAAGACAGATCGGTAGTAAAAATGCAGATCAGCTTTGAGGGAACGTTGATGTGCGCTCAGTTCCCACACACACACACTCTGCACAAGTGTCCGGTGTGGAAAATGCTTCTGTCCGGATGATGGGATTATGGCTGATGTTATTTTCTTCTTTGGCTTATACGTCATCTCTAAGTTATTTGCAATGATCTTGCGATGATTTTATAATAAGAATGTTAATTTCATTGAAAACCCAAGTTTCTGAAAATCAGAAGAGAACTTTCTGTGTTTCTGCATGAATGGACCCAAATTTATTTTAAGATTACAGAATTCCTTGGGGTCTCCCCAGGCTTTGGAAAGACCCACATTGGGGTCAGCGGCTTTTCTTTTTCTCATGCCCAAATCAACAGTATGATGTAGAAGGCCGATTGCATCCCTGACTGTCCCTGTCAAGGCCAAGGTAAGTCAAGAAGAGAGAAAAAGTAAAGAAAATCACAAAGAGAAAGAGGAGTCTGAAAATAAAGCTAAAAGAATAAAGGTTACAGAAAATACCCACATACCCAGATCACCTTTCTCTGATCTAACATGCCCCAATTTATGCTCTGGCCAGGACATAACAAAGGCTCTATGTGTATTTAAAGAATATGTATGTTCTGAAGATGCCTTTCTTTTCGATTACATTTGACTTAAGGAATGAACTCCAACCCTAAGCATGCAATAAGGAAGCACATACCACTGACAGGTACAAATGAAAGAGGGGCTCCCCTCCCACTGGGATCTCAGGGATGTAGGTAGAGAAGGACCCTAAAGCTCTAACGGCCACCCTTCTGGGTACAAACACTGGAGGGAAGTCCCCTCCATGGACAGGACCCACTCGATCGTCTACGACGGGGTTGTTTGGAAGCTTTCGTGTTGAGCTGCTGCTTATATGAGACGTCACCGGGGGCCAGAGCCTGGCGTTGGAGACTGAGCAACCCTCTGGACTGTTCTTTGGAACTTGGGGTGCCGGAGATTTTCCTGGTTGGAAAGGTCAGCCCCTATGTGGGGGCGTATAGCTTCCCTACACAAGGGAAGAGGTCAGTGCAGGGGAGGCTTGAAGGGGCTTCTCTTGGACAAAGCCAGGCCCGTGACAGTAAGCCCCGAGGCAGACATGTATAAGTGGGAACGGCGTCTGCTTTCGGGGGCTGTGGCCTAGGACCGGGCTGTGGGCAGGACTGGGTGTGACCGGGAGAACTGTCCTGGATGCTGTCCTTGCTTCTCTTCCACGATATCATAGAGAAGAGGCTGACAGGTGTTTCTTGGTCCTGTTGCCCAAACTCAGCCGGCCAAACCAAAGGACATATGGGTCTGGAACTAACATTTATTTATTTATTTATTTATTTATTTATTTATTTATTTATTTATTTATTTATTTTTTAAAGATTTTATTTATTTATTTGACAGAGAGAAACACAGCGAGAGAGGGAACACAAGCAGGGGGAGTGAGAGAGGGAGAAGCAGGCTTCCGGCCGAGCAGGGAGCCCGATGTGGGACTCGATCCTGGGTCTCCGGGATCATGACCTGAGCCGAAGGCAGTCGCCCAACCAACTGAGCCACCCAGGCGCCCCCTCTCTCTTTTTTAAAATAAATATTCACTGAGGTTCTTTCCTGTCCCAATCCACATGGCTAGATCGTAGAGCCTCAGCTCTGAACACAACAGGAGAGCCTCACCTTGAGGAGATGACAGTCTACCATGTGCTGTCCTCACACGCTGTGGGAGCTCTAACCCCTCACCTTGAATCTGGAGCGTCCTTCCCTCCTGGTCACTGTAGATGCCATTTGCTGTGCCCTCAGTCATCGTCAGCAGCGCTCCTCGCCTCGCAACCGGACGGCTTGGTCTTTCTGTGGAGCTGGTTCTGCCGCTCTCGAAACCTACCAGAGCTGAGTTTTATCACTGGGATGGGGTGCCTCTCCCTGCTGCTGAGCCTGAACTATGGAGCCTGGGACAGGAAGTATGTCCCTCTCATCTGACCAGAGCCAGCGAGGCCCACATAGCCCGACCGTGGCTGGGACTCCCTGGGGCGGGAAGGCGCGGGGAGCCTATGCACCTGCCCCTAGCTGGAGGGAGCTAGTCTCTTTCACGCACACCGATTTTTCCCTTGTTGGATTCGTCGATTCTGTGACCGAGGAAGATGAGCTAATCAGGGAGCCTGAGAAGGGTGAGGAGATCAGGAGAGGAGGAGGCAGATCAGGAGAGGCAGAAGTCTGGAGAGAAGGGTTTCCGGAAGGAGGGCACAGAACAGCATCAACTCTTGTAGGCTGGGAAGAGCAAGGAGGAAAGAGCCCTTCTCCATACCGAGAAGTCCTCAGATGTGGACTCAGTGTGTCAGGGGTGCGACGGAGAGTGGTTTATGAAATGTGTTGCCTCCAAAGTGTTTATCCACAGAAGCTAGACCGACGGGTCCGATACCTGCTGCCATGTCCTTGTTTTCCAATGAATACCTTTCGTGTTCTAACTACTCCATTTGTTATCACTGAAATCTCTACATAAACATTCCCTCTGCACTTCCCAGAATCATAAACAGTCAAGAAACGTCGCCTAGTGTAAACATGTCTGCAAACAGCTCTGCAAAATTTCAACCTGAAAATTAGCATCACCATTTGTTGGTGTGATAGAGTCCAGGCCTCTCTTCGTTTTGAACTTGGCTTATGCTGAACGAATTTGGGTGTCGAAAAGAAACCCAGTTACCGGTCAAGAAGCGAACTCAGGAATGACTGGGGTCTCAGGGTCCCATTGGCTAGCAGAGGTGCAAGAAGAAAGCCCATGGGGGCCGAGAACCAGCCTAAGCTCTTCTCAGCTAAGATCCCCTGGATCTAGCCCGTCACTCTGCTTCAAGACACATGACGAAAATACACACAAAACACAGGAAGACAGTGTGCCATCAAGTAGGTTGGCACCGCTCCCACACTTCAGATGCCGTGTGCTTTCTTTTTCTCCCTCAAGCTCCTAGATCTGCTCTTGCGATCTTTAGCCCACGGTACACATTGTTGACAGCAGCTTGGCGATTCTTTGCCTAGAGTTACCTGTGCTCCAGGAGGGATGGTGTTTTCAATCAAAGGGATGAAACTTTAACCGGTTAGAGGTTGAGCCTTAATTAAAAGCTGAGGGAGAATTGGGGGACCTTCCAAGACCCCGTATCTATACATGAAGTCACGCCCATAGGTGCTCCAACTGTCCCCATAGGTAATGGGCTGTCATCTGTTCAGCAAGCCTATGATTCTAGAACCATTTACAAGTAAACATGGTGGAACCATGGGGAAAAACTTACCCTCCCTGTCCCCCTGAGGGGTGATGCTAGGATTCTTGGGGTAGAAGGGCGGAGGGTCATCTTCTGTTTGGCTCCCCAACCCTGTGCTCTGTGCCCACATGGCTGGTGTGAACAAACATCAAAGGGCTTCTTTGTTCTCTGGCTTCGGCTTGGGTTTAGCTAATAGCAGGAACCAGCAAGAGATCAGAAGACGGGACAGTGAGGTTAAGTACTTGGTGCTTGGATCTTCCTTGCAGAGATGCTGCGGGTTCGTTATCTGCTTCTGGGGAAGGCCAGAGCACCTGCTGGGGCTCCTTTCTGGGCTCTAAAAACCGTTTCTTCTCCCTGACCTAAGGATGAAGGGCGTCAGGACTTCCCACAGTTTCTAGCTCCATGGTGCTACACCATTGCTCTGTGGTCTCCCTAAATGCTGCCCCACCTTGTAAATAGTTCCTTTGTTAAGTCTCTCCTCCAATTGCCTTGGTCGGGTCTGGCATCCCTTTCTGCCTGGGTCCCAACTGGTGCAGAGGGCAAAGATCCAAATCTTGAAAGCCGTCAGAGACAGAGGATTGCCCATGTCCTACCCCTCGCCCTCACCCCACGGAGCTGTGAATGAAGTGTCGGTTCTCTGAGGAGGGGGGGAGCCTCCGTGCTGCTGCCACCGATGTGGTCAAAAGATTCGCTTGGATGATAGGCTTGTCTGGCACTCCCTGTGTGGGCCACAGAAGCTTCCAGATTCTGGTGTCATGAAGGACAGGAGACAAAGAAGCAATGTGAAAGGAGGGTAACAGTCAGTAGCCAGCATCCTAATGAAGTTATTTTTAGGGGAGATCAAGCCAAATTTCCTGTAATCTGCATTTCTAGACCGTAATCCTCACATGCTTTAATCACAACATACCTACCGTTGACGGAGCTGGGAATGGGGAGCACAGCTGGCATGTGGTAGAGATGGGGGGGCCGTCTGCAGCACTACCCAGCTGCCGGGAGTGTTCTCTTTTCTCGAGGGCCAGTTGCTTTCCTCAAGTGACTGACATCCTGCAGCCCGACTCATGGGCGGAGAAGGCAGAGGGCAGAGAGAGCAGAGCTTAGCCGGCCCGCTGCTCAGCGCCCGGACGCTCTCTTTCCCTCCGCTGAGCGGGCCGACCCGCCAGTGCTGTTCACTCATAAAGTGGAAATGAAACAGCACAAAGGAAGTGGGGGAAAGAATCATTTGTCTCCTGTCTCCTCACTCCTTTCCCAGATGAGTACTTGTGCTACTAGTGTCTCCTGTCCACTTGAAGGGTCCTGCTCCCCTGGACGAGAGCTACGGAAGCGGGCCTGCCTGGGCGTCCAGGGGAGCGTCTCCTCGTTTCAAAAGGGCCAAAGTGTCCAACCACCTGTAAAGCAAGATTGCTTTATGAGACGCTCAAAGCATGATGACACTCTAGAGCCCTGCTGGACTTCCAAAGGATCATTGTGCCAAATGCTGGGATTTATGGATGCAAGTTCCGGGGCAAGACCACTATGTAAATGTATATTTTTTAATCTCGTTTTTTTCCCCACCGTAGTCAACGTACATAATATGAAATTTGCTGTTTTACGTGGACAAGTCTCGCCTTGTTGTACAACCCTCACCACCTTTTATTTCCAGAGCTTTTGGCTGAACAGTGACCTCCGCCCCTCCCCCCCCCCCCCCCCCCCCCCCCCCCCCCCCCCCCCCCCCCCCCCCCCCCCCCCCCCCCCCCGTGTCCCCCTCCCCCAGTCCTCACAGCCACTGTTCTTTCCATTCCTGAACTTAGGACCTCACACAAACAGAATCCTATAGTGACTGCCTAGAGGGAACAAACTAATTATTTTTTCCTTTACATGCTCACAGCAGTTTGCTTTGATACCAGGTGGGTGGGGTTTTCTCCGCACCCACCTGCCCCCCTGTTCTCTGTGCCACCTGCTGTGTCCCCCAGCCCAGGTCAGCGCTGACACTGTCCACCCAGAGTTCATGCCAGATGCCCCAGGTTAAGGGCTCAGGGCGACCAGAGTGCCCTCACTTCAGACGCCGGTCATGAGGTTGGGCTCCCTCCTGACATCGGACCCACAGGCTGTAACTCAGAGGTTCCTATGCCCTTCTCCTTGGGTTCTACAGTTTGCTAGAACAGCTCACAAGACTCAAGGAAACACTATGCTTATCCCTTTCTTACAAATGATTCAACTCAGGGATAGCCAGATGGGAGAGAGCACACAGATCTCCGTGCCCTCCGCTCCAGGGGCACGACCCTCCCAGCACCCCCACGTGTGCATCACCCCAGAAGATCTCTGAACCCCATCCTTTTGGGATTTTTCTGGAGGCTTCGTGATGTGGGCACAATTGATTAAACCCTGTTTATGGGAATGAAGTGAAGGCCCAAACCCCTTCTCTCCTCCTCAGAGGGTGGTGGTTGGGCTAAAATTCTAACCCTCTAATCACCTGGTAGGTTCCCCTGGCAACCAGCTCCCCTCCTCCCACCATCCTTAGGGCTTTTCCAAAAGTCACCCCATTAACTTGAACTCAGGTGTGGTTGAAAGGGGCTGACTATGAATAAAAGGAGATGTTCCAAAGGAGTTTTTCAGGAACTGAGTACAAAAAACTAAATATAATAATGAAAGATGCTCCTTTTGCTGATATCGCTTAGAAATTACAAGGGTTTGGGCCACCTGGATGGCTCAGACAGTTAAGCATCTGCTTTCGGCTCAGGTCGTGATGTCAGGTCCTGGGATGGAGCCCCTGTCCTGTGGGGCTTCTAGCTCAACAGGGAGCCTGCTTCTCCCTCTCCCTCTGCCTGCTGTTCCCCCTGCTTGTGCTCTCTCTCTCTTTCTCTCTCAAATGAATAAATAAAGTCTTAAAAAAAAGAAATTACAAGTATTTTAAGGAACGAAGAGCTGGGGACACACACACAGGCTTATTTCACGTAGCATATGGTCTTCAAGATTCATCTGTGTTGTGGTGTCCGGATTTCTCTCCTTTTTAAGGCTGAACAATATTCCATTGTTTGGCTAGAGCCCTCTTGGCCTGCTCATCGGTGGATGGACGCTTGGGCGGCATGAGGTAAATACTTCCTTCACTAAGTCGTCTCATACTCCCAACATAGGGGGCATGGAGGGAGAGTGGCCCAACCGGGGAGGAGCCCTGGCCCCATGCTCAGGGAGCTTGCCGTGGCCCCGGCACCCCACAGCCTGCTGTTTGCACTGGTCCAGGCAAAAAGCCCAGACCCTCTCTTCAACCCTTGCCTTGCCCTCTCTGTTCTGCAGCATGAGGGCTGGGTGGCTCTAGCTCTGGAGGGGCCTCTCCCCGCCCCTATCTATGCTTGCTGCCCCCAGAGCCCCAGCTGGGGACGTGCGGGCGGGGAGCCGGCTGCAGGAAGGGAGAGCGGGCATCTCTCCCCCACGCCTGGGGCCCTGTCTCGGGCAGCAGCTGTAGCCCTGGTTCCCCATCCCCGCATCTGCTGGGTGTCCCCAGCTCCCGGGTGCCATCTTGCCTCCTACAGAGGCCCGCCATGGCCTCCTCCTCCTCCTCCTCCCCGTCCACTCTCAGATCCTGCCTCACCTTCTGCCTTACATTCCCTCTGCTGAAACTACTTAACGGAGATTCTGCTTTCAGTTTAGATCTTTTAAACTGTTTTGAGGAGCACACAGATTTTATGCTAACTAAAGTCTCATTATATACAAATGTCTGGACAAATTAAAAATATATCCCAGTCCTCTGAGCCAACCTCATCTACCTTTTCTTGTTTAAGTGAGCTCCTGGTCCTCCAAGAGCAGGAGAGCGACGCTCCGAAAACGCTGGTTCCTTTCTCAGCCTTAGTCAGTGACTATTACCTTGTCCGCGGAATTAGCTAACCGTCTCCCAGATTAGGGAGGAACCTGGAGCTGGGAGCCTCTATCTGGGAGGAGCGAGAGTATGTGGAGTTGAAAAAAGCTGCTCTGGTGGTTCTAATGAATCTCTGTTTCCACATCCAACTTCTCCATCAGAGAACTACCCTCAAAGCATTTAAAACAATCCTTGATGGGGCGCCTGGGGGGGCTCACTTGTTGAGTGCCTGCCTTCGGCTCAGGTCATGATCCCAGAGTCCCAGGATCGGGCCCCACATCGGGCTCCCTGCTCTGGGGGGAAGCCTGCTTCTCCCTCTCCCCCTGCTTGTGTTCCCTCTCTGGCTGGGTTTCTCTCTGTCAAATAAATAAAATCTTAAAAAAAAAAAAGAAAAAAAAAACATAGAGCAGAATCCTTTGTGTTCCTTTATCTGGAACTGCCATAGGCTCATTATTGAAGCCTTACTGTATGCAACAGAACCGTACTTTGAGTGTTTTGTTCCTTTGGTCATTTGTTCATTCATTCATTCAACAAATTCATTCAGATTGCCTCCTAAGTACAAGGCGCTATGTCACTACACATGATCCCCATTCTTATTTTACACAGTGGCTTATTAGTTTATAAAACTTCCGTTTTTGCCATATTAAGGAGAAAGATCCAGATGAAATTCATATTTAGTGATTCATTCCTCACCCCCCCTCATCCCGCCCCGATGGACTTGGAATCACTCTTTATTTACCCTTTCCCTTTAGTGGAGTAGAATTAAAAGTTTAGTCTGGTCTCGTTTGGAAACTATTATCCCAAGTAGCTGAAACTGTTAATCAAGAAACACACAGCTTTTTACTGGCTGCTTTAAAGTCCCAGGAGGGCTCACCGTTCAGATGGCCGTCCTGGACATCGCCTTGCGCTTAGCACAGGTGCGTGGTTCGAGACATGTGGGCCCAAGTGAGAAAGAAGTCTCGGAAGCACAACTCAACAGCTGTTGCTGTGATAACTGATGCTTATTTTCTGTGACCATGTTGCGGTCCCTCTTGGCATCTGTGACCCCAGGCCCTGGCACTGGCCTGGCCAAGCGCTGATGGCAGGCTTCTAGAACGATGGCGAGAGGAATAGGTTTATTTTGATCTGCTTAGCACTATGAAGAGAATTTACGAACGGGAGTGGGGACTGGTTCAAGAGGCAAGAAAGAGAATGAGTGGTGTGTTACCAAGTAAAAGAGTTTCTGAATTTGGAAGCCAGTTGTCCTACCAACTGTTGGGTGCTGAAACTCATCGCGGGGACTCTGTTCATACTATCGGGATAAGGGAACAGATGAAAGACTGAAATTGTAAAAGAAACACTGGGTGGCAGAAAATACCATCTATGGAGGTTGAAAAGTAAACACAGACTGAAGGAAATATTTATGATCGCTATGACAAAGTATTGATATCCTTAAAATAGATTCTGTATAGATTAATATGATAAAGGGTAAAGAATCCAACAGGAGAGTGCATCAACTTCATAAGCTGGTAAAGGACCCTGCAACGACAAAGGGAGAACCAACAGCATTATTCAAATGCGCCCGACCTCACTTGTCATGAGAGAAATGCAAACAAAACTCTAAGGGATACGTCATGTTTTTCTATTGGATCGGGAAAAATCAAAAGTTGGCACTACTTAGGGTACCAGGCTGGCTCAGTCCGTGGAGTGGGAGACTCTGGAGCTCAGGGTTGTGAGTTCGAGCCCCACGTTGAGGGTAGAGTTTGCCTAAAAATAAAATCTTAGAAAAAAAAAGATTGGTATGACTCAGTGTCATTGCACGAGAATGAAAGGGCAAACCCTGTACATTGTGGGTGGGAGTGGAAATCAGGCCAGAGTTCTGGAAAGCAGTTTAACAACATTAACACATAACATGAAATGTCATTTGACGCAGATAGCCCTTTTCTAGTGTTCTGTTCTAAGGGGATGTTGGATCATTTTGAAACAATTTTGATGCAAGGATTTTCATCATAGACTTACCCACAGTAGAAAAAAATGAGGGGGTGCCTGGGTGGCTCAGTTGGTTAGGCGACTGCCTTCGGCTCAGATCATGATCCCGGAGATCCGGGATCGAGTCCCACATCGGGCTCCCTGCTCGGCGGGAAGCCTGCTTCTCCCTCTCTCACTCCCCCTGCCTGTGTTTCCTCTCTCGCTGTGTTTCTCTCTGTCAAATAAATAAAATCTTTAAAAAAAAAAAAAAAAGAAAAAAATGGGAACAACCTAAAGGCTCATCTAGAGTTTTACTTAAATTAATTACTACATATCAACCACAATGTAACGCCTTGAACGCAATTCATTTTTTAAAAAGATTTTATTTTTATTATTTATTTGAGAGAGAGAGAGGAAGGGAGGGAGAAAGAGAGAGGGCATGAGAGGGGGCAGTGTCAGAAGGAGAAGCAGACTCCCCGCCCAGTAGGGAGCTCGATGCAGGACTAAATCCAGGGACTCCAGGACCACGACCTGAGCTGAAGGCAGTCGTCCAACGAACTGAGCCACAAAGTTGCTCCCACAATTCAGTTCTTAAGATGAAATAGAGCTATCTATAATGACTGAGTAAAATATCTGCAACATATATGAAGTTTAAAAAAAAGCATATAAAATAGCATGAAAATCAGGATTCGGCTGGCATATGGGAGCATCTTCTCTGTTGTGTGTTTCCGTGCATCCAGTGGAGACAGTTGCCCAGAGACGGGTCTGGTAGAATGGGAACATTCAACCTGGTGGGTTTTCTGTAGAAGATGGAAAATTGGGTAGTTTTTATTTTATGCTTATACTTTTCTGGATTTTTATTTTTTTTATAATCAGCACATACAATTTTTGATCAGAAAAAAGGAAAGTTATTTTAATCAAATAATAATTAATCCTCATAGAGATTCAATGGCTGGATTAGAGCGTAACCTCTACTTCTTGGATTCTCTGTCCAATCTTTTCCCCATATTCTTGTGCTGCTGTTTTAATCTCTATCAACAACCCAAAACCTTAGGTTCTGCCTAAGTGGTTAGTATGGTGGGAGGTAAAGGATGTTACGCTAGAAACTTCTGGGGCTCCCATGATGAAGAATAGGATGAGTGGTTGCCAGGCCCCCCCTTCATCAGTTTGTAAAAAATGTCGCCCCCCTCTTCTGAACTCCACCATGTCAACAAGGACAACAGTGGCAAAAGTGTCTGCCATTAGAGTGGATACAGCATTCCCAGCTCAACATTCTGTTCTCACGCAAGTGCCAAGTGACTAGTTGGAGAGTGCTGCCATCTGCTTTGACATCAGCCCCAAATGGTTACAACCCTATTGCCCAGCATCCAGGTTTCCCTTAATGATCCATGTTCAAGCTTCCAGGGCTCCATATTAAAAAACCTGAATCTTTTTAAAATAACTTTTATCTCTCTTGATGAAAATTCTTAATTGTATTTTGCTTTATGTGGCAACCTCCCAGTTGCCTGACTCCAGTTCCCCTGAGTCTTTTTTGAATGGAACAACTAGGATTCCCAGAGACAGAATTTACCAGGATTTGTCTGGGAATGATGTTAAAGGTGGTTTTTTAAAAATTTTATTTATTTATTTGATGGAGAAACACAGCCAGAGAGGGAACACAAGCGGGGGGAATGAGAGAGGGAGAAGCAGGCTTCCCGCCGAGCAGGGAGCCTGATGTGGGGCTTGATCCCAGGTCTCCGGGATCATGACCTGATGCTTAATGACTGAGCCACCCAGGCGCCCCATGATGTTAAAGGTTTGTAGCATTAATGGTAATGGCTGCCCAGCCAAGAAAGAAGTGTGTCCCTAGGCTCCTGTCGTGTTACTGCTAGATGCCCAGCTGATAGGGTGATGTGGCAGTCAGGAGATTCTTGGGGGGCTTCTAAGCATTGGAAGGCAGTAGGGGGGCACTTGGGGGGCTACCAAAGTTGCTGTCACCAATGGATAAGGAATTTCAGTATTCTAACAACCAGATGATACACCTTGATTTTGCATTCAGATGCTGTTTTCTGTCTTATTGTCATTGACTGTACAGTCACCAGGCTTGCATTTTAAAAATGAAGACTGTATTTCTTTCTTCTTCTTTTTTTTAAAGATTTTTTTATTTATCTGAGAAAGAGAGGGAGGGAGGGGCAGAGGGAGAGGGAGAGAACCCCAAGCAGATTCCCCACTGAGCGCAAAGCCTGATGCGGGGCTCGATCTCCTGATCCTGAGCTCAGGACCCGTGCTGAGACAAATAGTCGGACACTTAACCAACCGTGCCACCCAGGTGTCCTGAGAACTGTATTCCTCACTCAGATTTCTCACTGAGTACACAGTGGGGAATCTAGTCAAGTAGAGCCAGGATTTGGATCATTTCAGAGAGTGTGAGTCAAATGGGTCTCAGCAACTTGGATCATTAATTGCAATTCGGAACCACTTCCTCTAATTGTAGCCACTAATCTTAACACACAACATATTTGCTTCAGGTTCTAAGTCACCAGAACCTATGTAAACTGGTGGCATTAGGCTGGGACTGAAAGGAGTCAGGCAGTGGGTAGGCAAGTGTTTCAAAGACAATTGAATCTGTGACCCATAACCCTGTACATCCTCTGATCCCCAACAACCCCAAAGATCATGAATTGAACAAAAGAAGTTTCGATTAAGAAACACCTGTCTTGATTTGTTCAGCCTATGATTCCATGTCGGGTTCTTGTTTTGCTCATTTCCTTTTAAAATTGTGAATCCTTACTTGATCCCCTACCTCCAGCTTTATTAAGATATAATTGACATATATACATGGTATGAGTTTAAGGTATACAATGTGATGATTTGATATACCATAAAATGATTTGATATACCATAAAACGATGACCACAGTAAGATCAGCTACCCATCCATCACCACATATAATTGCCTTTTTTGTGTGTGGTAAGAATACTTACGATCTATTCTAATAGCAGTTTTCAAATATGAAATACAGTATTGTTAACTATAGTTACCATGTTGGACATTAGATCTCCAGAACTAACTCACCTTAGAACGGGAAGTTTGTGCCCTTTGAACAGCATCTCCCCACTCCCCCCACCCCCTAGCAACCTTCAATTTATCTACTCTCTGTTTCTATGAGTTCAGCTTTTTTAGACTCCACACATAAGCGATATCATGCAGTATCTGTCTTTCTCTCTCTGACTTATTTCATTTAGTGTAGTACCCTCAAGGGTCATTTATGTTGATTTTCTTAATCCGTTCATTCACTTAGGACACAGGTTGTTTCCATGTGCTGGCTGTTATGAACAATGTTGTAATGAACATGGGGGTGCAGACATCAATTTGAGATAATGATTTTATTTCCTCAAAGCCATTATAAGCTAATTTTTGTGAGGGTGTAAGATAGGCATCCAGTTTCATTCTTTTGCATATAAATATCCAGTTTTCCCAGCACCATTTATTTTATTTATTTATTATTATTATTTTTTTAAAAGATTTTATTTATTTGACAGAGAGAAACACAGCCAGAGAGGGAACACAAGCAGGGGAAGTGAGAGAGGGAGAAGCAGGCTCCCTGCCGAGCAGGCAGCCCGATGTGGGGCTCGATCCCGGGTCTCCAGGATCATGACCTGAGCCAAAGGCAGTCGCTTAACCAACTGAGCCACCCAGGCACCCCCCCAGCACCATTTATTGAAGAGACTACTTTTCCCCCATTGAGTGTTCTTGGATCCCTTGTCAAATATTAGCCGACTGTATATACATGGGTTTATTTCTAGGCTTTCAATTCTATTTCATCGGTCTAGGACTCTGTTTTTATGCCAGAACCATACTGTTTCGATTCCTTTCACTTTGTAATATAATTTAAAACCAGGAAGTGTGATGCCTCTAGCTTTTTTCTCATAATTCCTTTGGCTGTTCGGGGGGGTGTTTTGTGGTTTCATACTAATTTGCAGTTGTTTTTTTACTTCTGTGAAAAATACCATAAGTATTTTGGTATGGATTGCATTGAATTTATAGATAGCTTTGGGTAGTATGGACTTTTACCAACACCAATTCTTTCTATCTATGACCATAGGATACTTTTCATTTATTTCCGTCTTCAATTTCTTCCATCAATGTCATAAAGTTTTCAGTGTGTATATCTTTAATTTCCTTGTTTGAGATTATTCTGAATTATTATTATTTTTGATGCTATTGTAAATGAGGTTGTTTTATTTCTTTCTCAGAGATTTGCATATAGAAACTCAACATTGTGGGGCACCTGGGTGGCTCAGTTGGTTAAGCGACTGCCTTCGGCTCAGGTCATGATCCCGGAGTCCAGGGATCGAGCCCCACATTGGGCTCCCTGCTCAGCAGGAAGCCGGCTTCTCCCTCTTTCACTCCCCCTGTTTGTGTTCCCTCTCTAGCTGTGTTTCACTCTGTCAAATAAATAAATAAAATCTTAAAAAAAAAAAAAAAAAAAAAAAAAAATAAAAA
>PITA01015200.1:0-50943 GCA_004023965.1 Spilogale gracilis
CACACACACACACACACACACACACACACACACGCACACAGAGCATACAAGCAGGGGAAGCAGCAGGTGGAGGGAAAAGAAGAAGCAGGCTCCACACTGAGCAAGAAGCCCAATGTGAGGCTCGATACTAGCATCCTGGGATCATGACCTGAGCCAGAGGCAGATGCTTAACCAACTGAGCCACCCAGGCACCCCTAAAATTTGAATATTCCTAAGTATAAAGCTTTTCTCTGGGATAAGAAGGGAATGTTAAGGCGAGAAGGAAGAAGAGGGAAATGCGGCACCGGGGAATAAGATTTAGGCTTAAAATGCACCAGACCTGACCTCAAAGCTCTCCTGCCTCTTGGATCTAAGGATTCTGGACTTGTTATTTAGCTTCTCTGAGCCCCAATTTATATTTATCAGAGTTATCATTTTTCCAATGAAGATAATGTCATCTGCAAGATGACTGGTGAAAATCAGGGACTTTGGTCCACACTTTGAACTGCTTTTAGAGTCAGAATTGAAAATAAAGGTAGAGGAAGTAGAGTCCAAGGGGCAGCACAACACAGTGGTCAGCAGCAGGGGCACCAGAGCTGGACAGCTGGCTCTTGGCTCTGCTCTGCTCTGTGACCCTATGCAAATCACTCAGTCTCTCTGTGTCTCCATTTCCTCCTCTGTAAAATAGAGACGATGACAGTGCCTATCTCAGAGGTGGTCATGAGGATGTACCAAAGCTCTAAGACAGTGCTTGGCACTGAATATGTGGCTAGAAGCCGTCTGTCCGTAGAAGGGCCTTGAAGCTAGCAAGCCAGCCACTCAGGAGAGTGGAAATGCACGCATCCATGACTCACCAGACAGTTCCAGACTCCAAGGCAGAAGCCAGCTTCAGTGCTTTGTCGAGGTTTTTTGTGAACACAGCTGCCGTGAGCCCGTATTCAAGGCTGTTTGCCCTTTTTATCACTTCTTCAATATTTTTGAACTTCAATATTGGCTGCACTGGTCCAAAAATCTATGCGGAGTTGCAAGAACGGCAGTGAGAGGCACGTCCGGACGAAGGGCATTCGCTCTAAGCAAGCATGGCATGCATTTTACCCAGAGCCCTCACACTCGGGAGGAATGAGGGCTGGAGAACAAAGAACCTCCAGAGATCTTTTGAGCTACTGGACGGTTGACATCTGAAGGGAAGGATTACAATGAAGCCAAACTTAAAAATACCAATGGAAAGCATAGTTCAGACTTCTGGCTTTTATTGTCATCAGGGCTTCTGAGAAGCCCCAGCCCGCTGATGTGCACACAAGACAAAACTTGGCAAGTTTTTCTTGGAAAGTTATTGCTGAGGGTGTTTGTAGGGCACAGCTGTAGGACTGTGTACCCCGACTTCTTGGTGGTACATTTTCCATCAACGAGGACACTATAAATATCTCCCTAATAACTCCCAGGGGAGGGAGGGAGACACTGTTCCTCACTACGTAAAATAAAAATAAAAACCCCATAAAAACCTCCAGGAGAAAGTTTATAAAATACCCACACAGGAAGCCCTTAGCAGTGATTCACTTTCTCTCATATCCCAAAAGACCACACAGCCCAGGGTCTGACCACCCGGGACCCTAGGTGGGAACCAGCATCCATCTAGAGTCATGGTGAGATTGAAAGACAAAGTAAAAATATGGGGATCTCCTCAATTTCCACCATTTCCAAGGATGGAAAACTTCAAAGAGAATTCCAGCCGTGATGTGTTCTTTCAATGAACACACTTGTCACTTTAGTTCAGTCTAGTGGGGCTGCAGGTAGCTTTGGGCTGTGAATCTGCTGATATAACCCAGAGGTGGCAAGAAGCCTCCACCATGGGTTACCCCGAGGATGTGTTAGGAGACAGAGGAGGGGCTGTTGATCCCCAGAAATGCAAGAAAAAGGGGGGTTTAGGACAAGTTCTGCACTTGCTACACAGTGCTTGGGGTTCCCAAAGGCAGATAGGCAAGATGGCTTCCCTTGGGACCCAAAGGACAGGAAGAAGGATACAAGAGAAAGGGGAATACTTACCTCACAAAGCCTTCTGGGGTCCCTGAGCCCTAGAGAAGACTTGTGTTTGTAGACCCACTCCTCTCACCCACCCCGCAAGAGTTCCCTTGAGAGGAAGCTTTTCCTGCTGCCTCCGGTACCTCCTCTTTGGCGATGCGCATGCTGTCCGTAACTTCTGAGAAGACAGTGGGTTTGATGAAGAGCCCCCTGTCTTCCATGGCCGAACCCCCACATTCCAGCTTGGCTCCCTCCTTCTTCCCACTCTCAATCAGATCGAGGATTTTGTCAAACTGCTTTTGGTCAATCTGCAAAACACAAGAAGTACTGCTTGGATTCCTTCAGGGTGGCGGCTGCCATCTTATAGGTCCAATGGCCTTTCACGTGATCAGCTGTCCCACCCTTAAGTGTTCTTTCCAAGTCATAATTCATGGGACAGATATGCCTTGTATGCAAATATTCCTCCCACGCACAAGTCTAGGCTCTTTGGAGCAGGGGAAAGATGGGGAGACAGGCTCTCCCCATTCCCTCCAGGTGTACCGTCTATTCATATCAACCTCTCCCAGGCTGTTAAGCAACTCTGTGAATGAAACAAGATTTGAAGTGGTTACATTCTTTGCTCTCCCAACTCTTTGCATCCTGCAAGGGTTGCCAGATTTAGCAAATAAAATTACAGGGCACCCAGTTAAATTTGCACTTTTTTTTTTTAAGATTTTATTTATTTGACAGAAACACAGCCAGAGAGGGAACACAAGCAGGGGGAGTGAGAGCGGGAGAAGTAGGCCTCCCGCCAAGCAGGAAGCCCGATGTGGGACTCGATCCCGGGTCTCCGGGATCATGACCTGAGCCGAAGGCAGTCGCCCAACCAACTGAGCCACACAGGTGCCCCAAATTTGCACTTTTGAAAGACAATGAAAGACTTTTTTAGCATAAGCATATCCCAAGTCATATCTGGGATGTGCTTATGCTAAAAAAGTCTTTCCTTACTGGGGATAAGCTTATGATAAAAAAGTCTTCTTTGCTTATTTGAACTTCCAATCTTGCTGAGGGTCATGTAGATTATCTGGAAACCCAGATAATCTGTCCCCTTCTCACAGGGCAAGGTGGATGACAGTGACAGTTATTGGAACCGTTCATTCATGGTGCAGAAGAGAAGGGAGAAGAAAGCTGACCACCTTACCCAGCACCCCTGGAAATAGAGTGGCGTGAGCTTGAAGGTGAGAGGGACAGGCTACTGCTCATTGGTGAGGAGCCAGATCATCAGGAAGGCTCTCCCACCTTGTCTAGTGATCTCCTGAGCAAGAGTGCACCTGTACCCCGCCCGCTCCCATGCACCTAACACTCTACTTATAGACAAGGCACTCAATCAGCTGTCAAAGGGCACCCTTGGAGGGACACTGTGCTCAAGGGAAGAAGTACTCTCCCCATTCCCCAAGTTCCTTCTTCTTGAATCCATGGTTGCCCTGTTCTTGACCATGACCCTACTGCTAGTCCCCTCCTCCCTGGCTGAGAGACAGAGTTTTGATAGGTTTGCTGTGGCTGAGCTTTTTAGGTTAAAAAAAAAAAAAAAAACAACTGGTTTCAGGCGCCTGGGTGGCTCAGTGGGTTAAAGCCTCTGCTTTCGGTCATGATCTCACGGTCCTGGGATCGAGGCCCACATCGGGATCTCTGCTCAGTGGGGAACCTGCTTCCTCCACTCTCTCTGGCTGTCTCTCTGCCTGCTTGTGATCTCTCTGCCAAATAAATAAATAAAATCTTTAAAAAAACCTGGTTTCATTAAAGCAACTTTAAATTAAAAAAAATAAATAAGCAAACCCAATGGTGTATTTGGATGCCTGTCTATGCCCGAGGGGCAGGCTGGCTTTCTCATGACCAGTGAACACAAACCGCACATGTCACTGGTTTGCGGAGTGTGACGTGTGGAGAAATCCAACTTGAAATTGCAAGTTGGATCCATACGTCACACCTTGTACCAGCATATATTCCAAACATATCAAAATTTTAACCGTGAAAAATGAAGGTTTTCAAACTCTCTCACATGGGAAAAAGATTCTCTAAACATGGGGTGCTGATAGTCTTTCTATGGCATGAAATCTGGAAGCCAAAAAGAAAAGACTGATAAATTTGAGCATGCTGTCAAGGGAAAGCCATCATATAAACAAGGGCAAAGCGCATACGTGCATATTAAAACCAAGTGAGGGGCGCCTGAGGTGGTTCAGTCATTGAGCATCTGCCTTCGGCTCAGGTCACGATCCCAGAGTTTTGATAGGTTTGCCGGCTCTTGCTCGGCAGGAAACCTGCTTCTCCCTCTCTCGCTCCCCCTGCCTGTGTTCTCTCTCTCACTGTATCTCTCTCTGTCAAATAAATAAATAAAATATTTTAAAAAAACAAGCGAGATGCCATTTTTCGCCATCAGAAGGGCAAAATCCATGCTCTGTCATTACGGCTGCAGAAACAGACAAGCCCATGCAAGGCTGGTAGGAACATAGGTTGGTCAGTCCTCTTGCAAGGTAATTGGGAGTGCTTATAGAAATCACAAATGCACTCCCACTTGAGGACCGTGGTCCACTGATTTCCTTGCACGTGTGTGAAGTGACATCCTCTGTGACATTGTACATAACTGCACATACCCAAATGTTTATCAGAACATGTTATTTGAATTCTGGTGAATTCGTATGGCCAAATTCTATGTACGTATGAAAAAGAATGAGGCAAGTTCTCAGGACTAGTATGGAAAGCCCTTCCAAGTTTCTTACCAGGGGACAAAAACCAAGGTGAAAAACAGGACAGTCATGACAGGTATCTTTTGGGTAAAAACAGGAAAATGAGAATACATATTCATATTTGCTTATATATCCGTAAGCAATTTCTGGAGGGATACGTGAGAAACTAAGACCATGTGGGATACTTATGCAGGGAAGGCTAAGAACCAGGCCTATGAATGGAGCTGGGAGTGAGGAAGAAAGACTTTTCTCGATCTTTCTGTGTATTCTAGGTTTTAACCCCTGTGAATGTGCTCCCGCCTAAAAAAGTAATTCAAACAACTCCAATGATTCTAGTAATATCTCAAGGTTCTCTCAACTTCTGTCTGGGTGAACCAAGTTCTTGGGTAAAAGTTCCAAGAGTACCCCGAGAGGATTTGTAGGGGTTCACCAAATACAGGTCCAGAATGGCTGTGACCATTTTCTGCAGTGCTGGGGCTCCGTGGAAAGCCTGCATATCCACACTCCACTGTTCCCGATGAGTCCATGTCTCAATCTAATAATCCCCCAAGAAATGTCAGCTGGTGTCTTCCTGTGCTGGAAGGAGAACCTTCCAGAAGTGAAGGACGCGACTGGGCACAACACCAGGGACAGAGTCAGACAGACCCCAAAGGACAGGTCGGAAGCTGTGCTTGGCTCTGCTGGAGAGGGCACCGGATCCTGCCCCCACCAGGTGGCTTGTGCAATGTTTATGCACCTCATTGCTCAGTTGCCAAATAAACCCAAAAGATTCTGGAGCATTCGGCTAGCGACTGCCTGCAGTGGACATTGATCTAGGTCAGCTAGTTGTTTAACAGGCAGGAGAGAGACAGGACTATTTAGACAGCTGTAAATCCTCTCTGAGTAAAAATCTTATTACCAGAGATGAAAAAGCACTCTGGGAGAAAAAAATCCAACATCGTCCTAAAATAATATGCTGAGGTTAGGTGGCTTAAGCGAGCTTTGAAAAGGACTCTTAGCAGCAGCATCAAAGCACCGAGGAAATCAACACCCATTCTGCTTGGATCTGCTCTCTTGGAAGAGATTTCTGTATCTGGCTTCAAGAGTCAAGCCTGGAGACTTGGAAAGAGACTTATGAATAATGATGGGGTGAAAGGTTTTCCTTAGTATGGGATTAGCTCGCATATTTCCCACGGAGTCTGGATTAGCTTTACAACCACGGTGGATTTGACATGGCTTGTGGCCATGTTTGCATTCAGACCTGAAATCCAACCAAGGCCACTAGACAACTTCATGTCACTGGCCACTGGGTTTGGAGCTGAGGTCTGACAGGGCGGGGAGTTTTGGCCACAACTGGGACACTTCTCTCCACCAGGGTCATGTGGCATCAGAGCCGCAGTGCATGTGGGCTGGGACAAGGCAAGGATGGGCACAGTGGCCAGAAATGCACCTTCTTCCACGTGGTTCTCTCCCTTCCCCAGCCACAGCATCCCCACGGGATGGTCAGGCAAGACCTGATTGACATGGCCTGAAGTCATGCACATTTTTTGGATTGGGGAGCCTGTCACTGAACGCCCCCCCCCGACTCCCCTTTAAAATACAAAGACTTATTAGGTGCCTTGAAATATTCACAATATTCATCCATTACTCCCATTTTCCAGATGAGGAAAGTGAGGTTTGACACGGGCTTGGGACTTTCCACAAAGTCACAGAGTCAAACTTATGAGGCTTCCCATGTAAACATGTGGTACCAATGCAGTGGGGAAGCAGCAAGCTCCTGGGATAGACACAAGTAAGGTGAGTGAGTCTGGACACGTGATTTGCAACTTTGTGGCTAGGGCAGGACTTTGGCTCCCAGCAAAGCGGGTTGCTGTCAAGCTCCATTTCAATAATGCATGGATGGTCAGGCTGCCGTCTTTTAAATATTTATCCATCTGCTGCACTGCATAATTAGTAAGGAAGCGATATGCGATGTGCCCTTTTAAAGAGGTTATTAAATCTCCTGGTTATGATCATTTTCATCCCATCGTTAGTTTCGAAAATCAGGCCTCCGGAGATGGGTCCTCCTGCCCAGAGACACAGCCCCATTCCTTGAGCCTTCTGCACACCCTCTCCACTGGGATTCTTGGGTTTCTGACAGTGGCCTTCTCCTATAGCGCACATGAGCTCCGGGGGGGGGGGGGGCGGGGGTAGGGACTTGGCTTCTGCCTGTAGTCTGCTGCCTTTCAGCCACGGTTACAATCCCTCTTCTACAGGGAGACGAGCCGTAAGACAGTCTCTCTTCTGGGAATCCTGGTGGCTCAGAGACTGGATGGTCTTCTTGGCTGGAGGGTGCAGGCATAATGCCTTATGAATGGGAATGCCTCCCTCCTGCCAGGGCCCCGAGCCTGGCATTATCAGCCACCGAGAGCAAAACCTCTGTGTGTGCACTCCTGCTTTATAACCCCACGGAGACCCGAAGGGATCGTATTGTTCATAGCGTCTAAACAAAAGCAGGTGGAAGGCTAGGCAGCCTCCCTTCTGTTTGGGAGGGACCCTGGAACTGATGGAAAAGCACCAGAGCTGTAAAGGGCTGGGCCAGGAAGGGCTGCCTGGTTCAGCACCCAGACACACACTGCAAGTTCTGACACACCAGTGGGTTACCTGGGGCCCCTGTTCCGTTCTGACGTCGAAGGGGTCTCCGACCGGACGCTTCTTGGCGTACTCCACGCTCCGCCTGACAAACTCGGCATAGATCTGCTCCTCCACGAATACCCTGGAGGCAGCCGTGCAGCACTGACCTTGGTTGAAGAACACTCCCTGATGGGCACACTCCACTGCCAAGTCCACTGCAGGGAGGGGGGCATGGGGGCAAGAGGAAGCGATTAAGTCTTTAGGGCAGGACTGGTGACAGCTGCAACTCTAATTGCCCGCACCAGAAAACAGGCCCGGGAATGGCCCCATTTCAGAAATTAATTTTATTCCTGGCATTTCCCAACAGAGAGGATGGGAACAAGGATTTTCTTGGTGCAGCTGAGTGTGGGGTGAAATCTGAACCCGGAGTGCAGGACTTCTGCTAAGGAGCCCAGAGACTTGCATTCCCCTGGTTCTCCTGCTCCTGGACCCTTCCCCTTCCCCTTTCTAGAGGACCCACATTTTAGAGAAGAATCTTCCATTAACTGTTGATGATGCAGACCAACTGTGAGAGCTCTTCCACCTTGAGGTTTCTTCACTTCACTATCAAGTCCTATGAAGTCAGCTGCTTCGCTTATTAAGTCTTATTAAACAACATTAATTCCATGTAGGACATATACTGGTAAAAAGAAAGCACCAGTTCCACCTTGGGAGGTCTGTACCTGAGCAGGCATCGAGTTAAAACCAGAAGGGTGCTTAGTAAGGAAAACCTTTGGGGCCGTGCTTCATGGAGAAGAATGCTCAGTGGGATATCACTTACAGCTCAGTGTGGTTTCTAGCGCTTCACAGTGAGCTGGATTTTCTGCACCCCCTACCCCCTGAGCACGCAGACTGCTGCTTAAGAAATACAACTTTCCTTCACACGGGGCAGAAGCATTGCCCCTGAGGGGCATGAGAACCAAGACACTGCTTTCGAGCTGGGTCTTCTGCAGAAAGTCCCTGTACCAGCAGATAGCTTCAAAAGGGTTTTGCCTGCCCTGTGCCACCCCGTTCTCTGTGCCAATTCCAAACTGCCCCTTCTCCAAAAGAACTAATTCGTTTCCCGCACCCTGATGGGAGCCAGGGGCAGTGGCTGCAGTGGTGGGTGGGGAGTGGGGGCACATTATCATGGATGTCATGTGTGGATGCCGGTTATATCAGGATTGGATTTTGTGGACCGGTGCTGCCCAGATGAGGAGGGGGGAGATGGCTCTGCAGGGCGTTTATGAGCCTTATAAAACCAGCCCCCAAAGGAGGGAGTTTTGTGTTTTAACTGCAGTGTTCTTCTCTGCTAGAGAGAGAAGAGGAGCTGAGGTGGAGACCGGGTACCCAGATATGGTGGCACAAGAATGCAAGACAGGGGTCCTGGCTCTTTGGGACTGGAGTTTGGGATCCCAAATGTGGCAACACCCAGAAGTGCTCCAAGTGGTTCTGGAAACCAGTAGCAACAACAACAATGGTGCTACAAGGAAGCACCAGCCCTGGCAACAAAAGAGCAGTCTGTCTTCATGCCCAGCTTCCTTCTCCTTCCCTGACGTTTGCTGCCCTCACCCAGGCCACTCACTCTCCCACGGAAAGCCAGCTTCAAGGAGAGGAAGTGATATCAGTCCTTTACACTTTAGCAAGAAATTGTACTAGGGTCTTTTTTCTCAGGAATATTTGCAGTGCCCACCCTATCTGAGTATGGAATGTAAAGCTCTGTTCTCCATGAAAGGAATTTCTGGCAGCAGGGGGCAGGTGAGGGAGGCTCTTCTAGAAGGTGCTTCAGGGTACCTGGGAAGTCACACCTTTTGGCGGTTGACCCAGTCAGCAGGAGAATGAACGCTCGACATGGCCCTTTCTTCCTTCTTCTGGACATAGCAGCCAAGAATAGCATACAGTTTCATATTGGGTCATGAAGCTCTAGCAAGACACAAACTGCCTCCAAGCTGCTGGGTGGGGTTGCTTGCCCAGAGAAGAGGTGGTGGCAAGAGAGACAAGACCCAGACTAGGGGGATATGCTTAAGGGTCCGCTGCCACGGTCTTCTCATTTGTCAGGCCTGACACAAAGAAGGAAGAAACATCTCAAGTTTCAGAGAGGCAAAAAGCACTATAGGAAATACTGACTCAGGGAGTGAGGGGGGAGATTAATGCCTATGAGGGGGAGCACCTGTCCCCCCGACTCCCTGCAAGGGAGACTCTGGAGAAGAATCTAGATCTGCTCCTAACGGCCCCAGCTTTGCAGGGATGGGGAACGTGAACTTTATCTTGAAGGGCAAAAACAGGCAGCCTCTTGGCCCCCACACAGGACATGTTTTTCTCCAAGGCAGCTTTCTGTGAGAAATAAAGCTGGTGTTTTGATCCCCAATTACCTACTTAACGACAGGATAACCCAAGGCGGGAAAACATTGCCACTTTGTGTGTATATGTGTGTGTCTCTCTCAGTTGGTTCTGAGTTTGCACGAGGAAGAAGGGAGAGATTTCTGGGCTGAATCCCAGCAACATCCAGAAGGGGAGAGACTCACGGTCAGCATCAGCACACACGATGCAGGGGTTCTTCCCCCCGAGCTCCAGTGTCACCCTCTTCAGATTGCTCCGAGAGGCAGCTTCTTTAACCAACTTTCCAACCTTCAGGATGAAAAACAGACCAGATGAAACCTTGGGTGGGGCCAGGCCCGGCCTGGACATTCTGGACAAGCCTATGGGTCCCTGGCTTCGCGGCCCAGGAGCGTTAGGCCTCTTAGCCTGCCGGCCCAACTCCCTGGCCTCTCCCTGAGTCTCCTCATGGATCAGACGTTAACCTCACTGGAATCCTCGGTCTGAGGCGCTCCACTTACAGGGGCGGAGTGGGCGCCTTTGGAAGGCCCATTGATTCGCCCACAGCCACACAGCTGTGGCAGAGCCGGCCACTCACTCGTCCTGGGGCCTGTCCCTCCTGGCAGCAGGCCAGTCCAGCGAGCCTGGTAAAGGGCTTGAGGGGACCCAGGGGCAGCTGTTCCAACACTTGCCAGTGGGGAACACGGTTCCACGGGGCCCTTTGGTATATAATCTGAGGGAATCTCCAAAAGTTATGGTAACAGGGAAGCTGACCTTCAGGAGGAGAAGGAGCCAGTTCTCTGGCAACAGACTCAAGACTGAGGCTTCCCCCAGGGGAAGAGAGAGAACTGGTACACAGTGCAGGAGCGAGACCCCTCACCAACCTCCTTCATGTACCCGGAGGGTCTCTCCCATCATTGCACACATGGCCAGAGTCGAGGCCTGGCCCATCTCAGCTCAGCTCAGGCTCCTGGTTGGGCTAAATTTGTGGGGAGACGGCGGAGGAGGGCACTTATTGTTTGGGAAGCATTTCTTTGTTTCTTTCTCAAGGACAGAAGAACATTAGATATAATTCCACACAGAGATGTGTGTGAGGGCGAAGGGGGAGAGTTTCCTTCCCCCTGTACCTCAGGACCTGCAGAGAGGTAGCCGTGGGAAGAACTTCTCGGGTATCCTTCTGGATCTCTCTCCGCACACACTTCTCCTCGTGGGATCATTCTGTAGCTACTTTTTTGCATGCATCAACAGACAGTAGACAGTTTTTCTTGTTGTGATCACTGTAACACCCCATGCAGAATGGATACAGTATACGGGAAGACATTGGCCTTGAGGGCTCCTGAGAACATCTTGGCCTAGTTGCTTTGAAATGGAATTTCTGAAGCAGAAGTTTGACACTTTCAAATGTGGGATGGATACGAGGGTACAGCCCTGTGCCTGGGGACTGACATGGGGGAGTGTCCCTTGGTTTCCTCCAGGCTCCATTATAACAGATCCCAATTTTTACCAATCTGACAGACAAAAAAAGACTCCGACTTTCATTTGTATTTGTGTTTCCCGGATGACCAATGAGCTCGGTCAAGCTTATGGGCATTTGGTTTTCCCTTCTCTGAGTTACCCACTGTCCCACCATTTACTGTGCTTGTTTTTTTTTTTTTTTTTGGTTTTGTTTTGTTTTGTTTTGTTTTAGTTTTTTTCCCTTTTCGTTGATTTTTAGGAATATTATGGCATTTAAGCCTTGGAGAGCTGCATGAACCATGACTGTTTTTCTCCCAGCTTGCTATGTATCCTTTAACTTCGATTATGATGTTGTTTATCCTCTGGATGTTTTACATTTTTATTTTATCTTATCTACCGATCTTTTCTTCTAAGGCTTCTGAGTTCCATTAGATATTTATTTAGTTTGGAAACTGGACCAGTGACTTTGTTCATTTGCTTTTTTTTTTTTTTCACTGATTGTTACGCACTGAAACGTGGCCAAACTTAGGATAAACGAATCATAGTTTAGCTGCTCAAAGGAAAAGCTGCCCAGGTCTCAGCTCAGACCGCGGCTGTCACATTGGCTGACCACCAGTGAGGAGGGTTACCTCTGTGGAGCCCGTGAAGGCAATCTTGCTGATCTGAGGGTGAGAAGAAATTGCTGCTCCCACCGTGGGCCCAAATCCTGGCACGATGTTGACCACTCCTGGAGGGAATCCGACCTGGATGGGAATCGAGGTGGCATTCAGAGGTGGAGATTTCCTAGGTACTGTGTGTTCATGGTTGTGATTCTAGAATCTGTTAGTCTCATTAATGTGGTGTAATCATGGCCTACATCCCCAGTCAAAGGAAAGTGGGAAACAGGTCAACTCCTGGTGGCAGAAGCCTTACTTCTAAGCAGTAAAGGTCCTGCTTCCCATCCCATTAGCCCAGCTGAGAAATGAAAGGAATGGATCTTTCCTCCCATCCCTCATTCTTTCCTGTTTCTTTTTTAATCACTTTGCAACACAAAAGCTGGGCTGCGGGGGAGGGGTGAAGAAATGATGCCAGGCCTGTCTGGAAGGAGGTGTTTCTTTGGGCTGCTAGTTTCCTAGCAGGGTGGTTGTGGGGGTCTGGAGGGGGCAGGGTATTGAATGCGTAGAGCACTGGTGAGGAGGCTCGGGTGAGTGAGCCTGGCTTGCTGAAGCCCCTTCAGCCGGAGCTGGCAAGAGGGCCCCTCCAAGAGAACGGGCCATTTCCTACACCACGGGTGCCAGGCCCAAGAACCTCCAACACTTGGCTCCCTTTCAAGTGACCCTCCTGCAAATTCTCCAGACAAAACATTTGCTCCTGAACCATAGATCTGAACCCATAATAAGAGTTAAGTCTTCTCATTAGGATCAGTAGGAGGAATGGAGTTTCTTCTAGCTCAATGACCACAAGCAGGAGAAACAGAGTGTGCTCTTGCCAAGGGCAACACTGGGAGCCATTCCCTTCCCACTGGGCTGTGAGCAGCCTGGCATGGTCACGCACAGCTCAGCCTGAAGGGGAGCTTTATCTGGTGACGGTGGCCTGGTTTCTAGGAGCAGGGATGTTATCAATAACACATAATATTTTCTTTCTTTCTCGGATGCCTTACCTCTTTGATCAGAGAGCCCAGATAAAGGGCAGTGAGGGGCGTCTGCTCCGCTGGCTTCACAACCACGGTGTTCCCACAGCAGAGAGCGGGCGCCAGTTTCCACACCAGCATCAGCAGAGGGAAGTTCCACTGGGGACAGAACATAGAGGAGTTTGGGGGGGGGTGCCCAAAACACCCTGCTGCCCTGTCCTGCAGGCCCAGCGATGTCTCCAGGGAGGATAACTGCTTTGCAGGGTCTAGATTTGGGGCGTAAGAGGTAATATGGGAGTTTGCAAAGATCAGACCTGCGTTCCTGCCATAAGTAGTTTTTGCAAAGAGGGTTCTGCTGTAGGCGCACTACCTTCTCCTATTAGAGGTTTATGATGCTATCAACGTGTTAAAGGATCTGAAAAATACTGCAGGAACGAGGCTCTACTCTCCTAAACTCAGATGTCACAGGATTTTTTTCTCTTCTTACAGAATACATACTAAACCCTCACTGAATTGCTGTTTGATGAAAATCATGTTGGGAAATGCGTTTCTTGTCGTCTTTCGACGATAGAGGCAAGGATACCAAAATCACTGTGACAAGAAGCCTAACAAGAGGAAACAGCCACTGAGCATTCACTCTGTTCCAGGTGCTGTTCCAGCCACTTCACAAAAACGTAAATCATTTGATCCCTACCAACCCATATGAGGTAGTTTTATTATCTCCTCCATTTACAGATGAGGCACAGAGGAGGTCACTTGCCCAAGGTCACAGACTAGCAGGTAAGGGCCAGGATTCACAGCCAGCCTTGTGTCCCCTGCTACCCTGCCCCTCCAAGTATCATCTTTGATGAGGCAAAATGAAACCAAGCATCTCCAAGAGAGCAGGTAGCTTGATTCTAGCTGTCCCTCAACCACCCCCATCCCAAAGGAGTCCCTTTGGCTCCTTATGTGCCAAGGATGCCAAACAGAAGAGCTCCTTGCAAAACTATAGCCACGGGGCTAACTAAAGATGGACACCTCATGGTCTGGCCACTATAATTTCTCTCCCAGCTCTGTCTGGAATTCCTACCATGAGACAACAAACCTAGAATCCCAGTTCCCAAGGGCCAATATGCTTGGCTAAATGATGGTGGCCACTGTTTTGGGGTATCCCCACTAATGGTTGGGGTCCCCTCTTCTTCCTGGACCCCCATCCTTAGCTCACAAATGTCATCATCTCTCCGACAAATGAATCTGTACCTTCCCTTGGCTTCTGCCACTTCCAGCAGCTCCTTTCTCTCCCTTGAGGCTTTTTGGAAGAGTTGTGCCCACACGCTTAGATCCCTTTCTGTAAGCCCCAACAATGGGGTTTCCACTGTACCCCCAAATCCCCACTCTATTCCATTCCTTAAATGTCCCTGACCCTAGCTATTCAGACTTCTCAGTGGGGTCCCCCTGATAGTATATGGGATTTGGGCCCAGGCCCTCTTCTTCTCTCCCTCTGCACCCCTCTCTGGATGATCCCACTCTCAACTTCACAGGCAGAAATACCTCTCCCCTGACCACTGCCTGTGGGTAGCTCCAGCCCTCGCCTCTCTTGAGTCCCCGACCCAAATATGCAAATGCCTGATGGACCCTTTGCTTGGCTCTTCCATCAGCCCCTCTATGACATCTGCCCAGAATGACCTTCATCTTTCACAGTACTCTACCCTAACCCACTTCTCCCCCAGTCTTCCTCAAATCCACCAACAACACTGTCCACCCAGTTCCAGCCAGGACTCACTCCCAACCTCTGATTAGACACTAAACTCCACAAACTTGACCTCCTTAGGAGCTTTCAAATCCATGCTTCCACTTGGTCTTCAAACTGGTCCTGTCTTACAATTTTTCTTGGCGGGCCTTCCTTCCTTAGCCTTTTAACTACCCAGCAAGTTCCTTAGGAGCACCCTCTGCCTTCACGGCTTCAGTACCTGGGACCCTGGCACCATTGCTGGCACACAGCAGGCTCTCAATGGCTGGTGGAAGGGACACATCTTCTTTGTCTCCGTGGAGCACACTTCCCGTCCTCTCTCCATGCTGCTGCCTGTCTTCCCAGCCTCCCGCCCAGGTGTTGCAATGGCCCGGGGCTTTCTCCAACAGACGGCCAGTATCATTCCATTCCCTCCTACCTGCCAGGCTCCCCACTGCCCAGTGAATAAAGTCCCAGGCCCCCGGCAGCCATGGCCCACTGAGTGTGCAGCCTGGACCACCAGACATGTGCTCCTCCTCTTCCTCACTTTGTCCTTATCTAAGTGTGGCCTCACCAGCTGTCCTGCAATCCCACCTCCCAGGCACCTCGGCACCCTCATTGGGGCCACTCCTGCTGCTTAGAAGACCCGTTTTCCTATGGAACGACTCTTTCTCATCCTTCAAGGCCCTCTTAACAGATCCCTGCCCTAGAGAAACTGGGTGTTGCCGAGCCTTCCACAGCACCTTCTGCTGTGCTCCAGGAGTCAGTCCCCTGAGAGCAGGCATGGGAGCTAATCCATCCCAATAACTCTCAAGCTCCCAGAGAAAATACTCAGTTAATGCTGGTGTCACAACAAAATCAAAACACATCAGAAACTAGTTCTAGAGGCCATAGGGTCAGGGGGCAGGTTCTACACAGATCTACCTAAAAACTCCATACTTACAGGAGTGATGGCCCCACACACACCTATGGGCTCATGCCTGGTGAAGCACACGACGTTGTCATCTGGAAGACAGGTTTCATGGAGAACACACTGGGATTAATCTCGGTTGCGGATTTTATGTCACAAAAAGATAAGAAAGACACCCAGAAGCCCACGAAGGTGTCAGCTCCAAGTCTTGTCTAGTCCCCAAAGAAGAGATCTTTAGCTCAATGCTAAAGGTAAAATATCCTAGGGGAAATCAGCACAGGGACACTTCCTTTTGCAACAGGGAAGGGGACCCCAAGAAAAGGGGTGTGGGGGGAACCAAGGGTGCTCTGGAAAGGCTAGCTGGGACAACAAGAAGGCAAAGCCCCCGAAAGCCCCCCAATGAGGCTTCTAGTCCTGCACTGGCTCACCTGTGGGGATGGTCCTGCCCTGTATTTTGTCAGCCCACCCTGCAAAGTATCTGAGCGTTTTAATACAGCCCTCCAGGTCGATGAAAAAGGCATGAAGGAACGGCTTCCCCGTGTCCATCGTTTCCAGGGTCTGCAGGAAAAAGACAACATCTGTGTCAGATGCAGTTTCCTTCTTTGGTGTCAGGGGGTTAAAGCCAGAGGGCAGGGGAAGAGAGCACAGTCCGAGGACACCGCGTGTGCCTTGTTCGGTGTGTCCCTTCCAAAAGCAAGCCACTGCGCTTCCGGTCAGACCTGTCTCAGATGGTCAAGGATTACTCTGCTTTCAAAACTGCTCAGTCGCGAGAGTTGGGGGGGTTGGGGGTGGGGGTTGGCTAGGGCATTGGCAGCCGTCCGCATGAAGGACGTGAAGGACTGCGGATGCAAGAGTGATCTGAAGCCTCCCTGGGAATAAAGGCACGGTGGTATCCAGTCTTCTGTCTAGAGCACAGCTGGGTGTTCTGGCCGCCAGGGCTTGTAGCATCCCAGGGAAGCTCTCTGGATGTCCGCTGATTTGCGGGGAGGCTGGTGAAAGGGCTCGTGTCCTCTAACAAAAAGGGTGGATGCTGCCGGTTCTTCCTCCCTGGCTGGGCTGAGCAGCGTGGCTGTGGAAAGAGCGATGGAGCCCCGAAGGGCAGAACAAGAGCACAAAAGACAGCGTCCTCCCCAACCGAGCTGCCCAGTCCGGATGCATAGTCGGAAGGGAGCGGGCTTGCCCTTGGTCGTGAGGGAGGTGATTACCCAAGGCGGGCGGGCAGCCACTCAATGGCAGGGATTCTTTTCTATTTCCAGCCCGGGGTTTAAGAGGACCCCTTTGTCCCTCAGACAAGTGGCTGCAGTGGAGCCCAGCACCGAAAGCGCCTGTCATCAATCTCTGCAGGAAGTGGCCACCCGGACATGTGGCCTGGGGCTGGATTCTCCTTTTAGAGTCCATGTGGTGAGATGATGACTCACTGGGGAAGAGACGCCCCTCCACGTGCATCTGCATTGGCCTCATCTCAGACCTTGACACCTCTGTGGTCACTTCAGGGTGCCCACACCAAGGCTAACAGAGCCAGGGTGACACCTAAGGTCACCCAGCAGGGCACTGAATTCAGAGGCATCTAACTTCCGGCCAGTGGAGTGACCACCCCTTAGGCTGCTGCCCCAGGACATTTGCATCTGAGAAGACTGCAGAATGGCTACACAGGATGCTCGGGGCCACTGTCTCAGAACTTTGCTTCAAGGATCAGCAAGAGCCTTCCTAAGCAGGGGCCACCACTTCCCTCACTGAGTGGCAGGCCACCAAAAATCCCTCCCTGACTCAGTTTCTTCATCTGTAAATGAGAAGCATAATAATAAGAGTGGTACTTGTCTCATGGGGCCGGGATGAGGGCTAGGACGGGGCCTGCCCCCAGGAAGTGCCACGCTAATGGTTTCATGATGACATTAACAGCTGGGATGACTATTTGGGCAGCTTCCTTTTTGGCAATCCTTATGTGGGGACACCGAGGAGACAGGAGTGTGTGTTGCTGAAGATGACAGGGCCGGTCTGGGTCTGGGATGGGTCCTACCCCTAGAGCATGCTGTTCAGGGACCAAGTCAGGCCAAGGTAACATCCAGCACACTCTACGTGGCATCTACTGAGTTACATTCCAAGCTGAAACTTTTATTTTTCCACAGGAAAACCAACCGTTCAAATCACGCCTAAAGGGTCCCGTCCCTGGGCTACTCCAGACAGCATCTGCAGGTCTGTCCATCAGACCCGGAGTTGACTCTTGGCCATAAGCATAGCATCATGGGGCGGTCCTGCCTCCAGTCCTGACTTATTTCCTCTGGCTGGATAACCTTAGCTCCTTAACCTCTCCGGGTCTCAGTGTCCTCATCTCTGAAATGGGATAATAAACGTGCAGGCCAAGGGCCTACGATAAGCCTGGTCCATGGTGAGTATTCAGCAAGCATTGGCTAGCTTTCATTATTAACTTGGGCAAGTCTGCTTGCCAGAGTGACAACACGAATTTGCTAGGTTGGTTCTATGGGAAAGCTATGCAAGCAAATCGGGGTCACAATAGATTTAGACAAGAAATTGTTTTTAAACACAAAAGGAGATTCGCAGATAAGCAGACAGGGCTGGACCATGGGAAATCAGTTGTCAGCTACTGATGGGGACTTTTAAACAGTTATTGGGGCTGGACCGTGAGCAAGCCACAGCTGCTCCCGAGTTTCCATCCCTTGACATTTAAAGAGAAAAAAAAAGATATATGCCTTTAAAAAAATTAACACACTGTAACCTTCAGATGGGAAAGAGGGAAGAAAAGGGCTGAGGGAGCCTGCCCCGAGACTCAGTCCGTGTGCCAAAATCTTAAAACAAGGAGGACCAGAATTGGGGCTTGGGTTGAAAAGAGAGCAAGCAGGGAGGGCCCCTATTTCAGGGCTTCCAGCAAGAGCACCCACAGAACCAGAGTCTGGGCCCCAGGTGCCTCAGGAAGGGGGAGAAAGCTGGAGCTGCAGGATCCCCCACATCTGTTTCAAAACATCAAATACAGAAGTAAATACGCAGCTCTGTCAAAACCACTGAGCCGGCAAGAGAACATGCTAGAAAAAGCACTTTGCTGCATGAAAATAAAGAAAACCATATCAGGGTGGACAGGGACGGTGCTTTCCTATGATGTGGTCCCGGTTTGAGAAACCATATTTGCCAGTAATTCTCTTGTTCCTTTCATATTGTGGCAAAGAGCTGGATCTTATTTCTTGTGGACAGCAAGGTCCCGATGGCAAGAGACAGCTCACTCCATCTGCGATCGCTACCCAGTTCCACCAGGACCGCGGGGCGGGCTGAAGGCAGAGGTGGCGGCCTAGCCACCAGCTCCCACAGATGATACTAACACTTGAGGACAGGGTGGAGAGGGGTGCCCAGGGCACATCCCCTCCCGCCTGCTATTGGTCCCCACGGACATTGCAGACTGATGAGCTCATGCTGGGTGAAAACAGAAATGTTTTTGAAAAAGCTTGAGAGTTGATGCTGGCTTTCGTTGCAGGAAGAAACCAGAGGCTCTGTGGACAGGAATGCCGACCCTGAGAGGGAGCCACTCTCTCGCCCGGACGGGGCGGGGGGGGGGGAGGAGGCACAAACATGCTGGTCTGACTGGAGGGGCTGAAAGGAACAACTGAGCTCTCTGGGAAGAGGCACCGTCGGGGCGAGGCAGCAAAGAGCAGCACCCCACATACAGAGCTCCCCCACTCTCCAGCCCCCAAACACACATTCAGGCACAAAAACAATCTCAGCATCCTGGAGGATGTGGTCTCCATGAAGTTCACTACTCCACGGCTCAGTCCAGACATCATATCAAGAGAGGAAAGACTCATTTGTCCAAATTAGAGGCTGAACAGGAGACTTAGTGCCCTACCAACCAGGCATCAAGATTTGGAGCAACTTCTAAACAGGAGTCTGAGAGCCATAGGAGGGCTGCATGTGCAGGTTGGGAAGGACCTCAAGCCCTGGTATTTCCTCTGCTCACTCATCATAAGACCAGAGGAAGGTCTTAGGATCCCTGTAAATAATGCATTTACAGCCTATAAATGTCTTCACAGCCCATTCTGGCAGGAGTGACCCAGCCTCGTGGAGTGGGCTGAAGTCCCATGCCTGTTCTACTGCAGAGGAGCTAAGGAGTCTAGATATTACTGCCCAGGAGCACATGTGGCTGGGCGTGCAGCATTCTTACGAGGACTGCTGTTCCTAATATTAGCTCTCATTTAGTTAGTGCTTACAGCATGCCAGGGACTCTGCTAAGGATTTTAAATGGATCACTCTCACACTGAAATATCATTATGATTGGTATCTCCCATTAAGAAATGTACACTCAGAGAAGTAAAGCAACTCATCCAAAGTCACACAGCTGGTAAGTGGCAGAGCTGGGATTTGAACTGAGGTCTTTCGTAGCCTGGGGTTCCCCATAACCAGGTTACCCTGCTCTCACCATCACTCCACACATGCTCGCCACTGCCCAGTTCAGGAATGATTGCTAAATTCTAAGGGATCGATGTTTTCTATGTTAATGGGCAGCATCTATTTCAATAAAAATTCCAAAAAATATATATGAGCCCATTAAACCTGCAATTTCACGGATTTTGTCACCTAGGATGAAGTTCAACTTAAAAGAGATTTCATGTACAAAAAAAAAAAAGGTTAATTTCCTAAACATACGGATAGGAGAAGGATACCACCTAGCTCATCTGGCTGGCCTCCACCGTCTCCAGTGTGGGAAGCACAACACACCTGAACTTCCTCCAGGCACCTTCTTGGTCAAGAACACGAAGTGTGGAGAGCAAAAGTTTGACTTCAAAACCAAAAGGGTTTTGAGCAGGATGGGGTGGACACATGCCGACTGCCAGAGAGCTACACTTCAGAGCACCTGAGACATACACCTTCACACAAAACCAGGGCCCTGGGTCTCCCCCAAGCCCCGTGGGGGGGGTGGGCGGTCCCACCCCGGGCCCCGCCCATGGGCGAGTACTCACAGCCAGGATGGCACGGTCCCTCTCCACGAGGTCTGCCAACTGATGCAGCAGCCAGCCCCGGCCCAGGGCATCCAGGCGGCGCCAGGGTGAACCCCTCTGGAAGGCGGCGTGTGCGGCCTCCACCGCCTTGTCTACGTCCGGCTGAGCGGCCAAAAACCAGAGAGAGTGTGTCACCTTTCGCTGCGACTGTGCTTTGGTACAGCTCAGTTACAGAGAACAGCAGAGACCTGCGTCCATCAGTCAGAAGATTGCTGCTAGGTTCGAGATCACGGGAACCACCCCCCCACACACACACCGTTTGGGGCTTTCAAGCGACTTTTTGCTTCTTTACATCTTGGGTCTTTTTTTAACAATTTCTACAATGGCCAAGTAGGAACTTTCCTTCTGATTATAAAAACGTTTTAAAATAGTTTGTAAGACTATCGACCTTAATTATTTTTCTTGGTGACCCGAGAAAAGCTTTTCCACTTGCTCGCTCTGTTTGGACACACACACACACACACACACACACACACACACACACACACACTTTCACAGCTCATCACTTAGGTGGGAAATGTCTGTCTTGGCATTTTATTCAAGCTGAGGACTGTGGTCCCATAGTGAGAATGGGGCACGAGTGCTTCTGGGGATCTCAGAACTGACCACTAGAAAAGTCCACAGACAGGGAGGATCTGGAACTTTTTCTCTCTCTTCAGCCTCACCTCCAACCCCACCCCCCTACCCTGGGGCAGAAGTGTTGCACCACTCCATGGGCAAGGAACAGGATTTTCTGCACACCCATAGAAGAATTACAAAGGAAACTTCTTCTTCAAAGGCAAGAAGTGAGAGCTGTTTAATGTCACCCATCCTTATTACAGGAAAATGAGTTTGAGGCTCTGGTTGCTGAAGAGCAAAGCATCATCCCCCAGGTCCCTCCCCAGGCCCCTCGGAGCCTCGTTTCCCTAGGGAGTACTATGGGCAAGGGCTGCCCAAAGCAGTCAAGAGAGACACCCCACCAAGATTCTGTGTCTCTAAAGCGCGCTTGGAGGCAAGCGAAAGCTTTGACAGGACAGATATTAGGACTCCGAATTCCCTGTCCTAGGCTCTGGGGTGGAGGCCTGGGTCTCTCCAGCTCCAGGGGACAGGACAATGTCTGTTTCCGGGTGCCGAGAGCACTCCCCCAGACCCAGGGAAAAACCAGAGCTGGGGCAGGGATCTCATTCTCCTCTTTGATACCTGGGTTCTGCACCTGGGAGTCACCCACTGGGAACCCCGCTCCACATCATGCCCCCCACGCCCCAGCCGCCCCACATCTTCACGTCATACAGAGATGAGCTCCTTGATGCTATTATCTTTGCAACAGAGCTTAGCTTGAAGCACTGCGCATGGGAGGGTCTGGATGAGTGGAACCACTGCGTGCTTCCTGTCTGTCACAGAACTCTCACTGGTGGGATCCATTTCAAACCTCATTTGTCTTTCACTCTGTCCCCATTCAACATCACCCCTACACGTATAGGAACATCAGATGATTATGGGGGGAAGAGAGCTTTAGATTTCCCTTCCCTCCTTAGGAAAGCTTTACCTTCAACCTTTCCTCTAATGGCATGTATATTTAAAAGATACTTTCTGGCTTTGAAATGTATTAAGGACACATCCAGAAGTCCTTTATATATACAAAACTCCATATATAGTTATAAAGACTATAGCTTTCCATGATCATTTCAGGTTCTGGTAGAAAAGAAATCTGGTGACTGCATGATGTTCTTAAGCTTGCATGACTTGGTTAGCCAGTCTTTTTCCCTTCGAGCCTTTCTCTTTCAAGTGTCTCCTGCCAGAATGCCGCATTCGGTGAAACATACCAGCCGGAAATGCTTTCTGGAAAGAGGGTTTCGTGCCTCCAGGTTCAAATCATTGACGCAAACCTTTCCTTTAGCCATGTGATGAGGATAGCTGAGGTCATCCTCATAGATGGGGAAACATCTATCAAAGGAGAGTGACTCTCTGCAGTGGCTCGTCCCTAATTAATCCCATTCTGGGCCATGTGTGTGAGAAGCAGTGAACTCAGGTCCTACCCTGAGTATGGACCAGGTCTGTCCTATAATTCAGCCAAAGGGCCTCCTTACCCTCAGGTTAGCTGTAATTTAATTACTTGGGGGGTGGGCGTGGGGGTGGGGGAAGCACTCACCTTATCTCCTTCTTCTACTTCACATATTTTTTCTAGAGTTGAAGGATTATACGTGGTAAACTTCTTTCCACTCTTGGATTCATGCCATTCATTGTTGATGAATATCTAACCAGGAAAGGAAGTTGTAATGCATTATGGCTTAAATCAAAATCATATCATTCCAACATGCTGAGGACCTTAGGTAACGTCTTGTCCTCCCCCATCCTCTTCCTCCCCCCTCCACTCTTTTACAGATGGGACCTGGAGGGAAGATGGAGTCATGTGCCCAACCAGGAACACACGCAGCATTAGAATCCAAGGCTCCTGACTTCTAATACATTTTCAGAGAATTAGTTTTCGTCTTAATGAAACTGAAGTCATTTAGAATTTTTCTAAACATCTTGTCTTTTTATTTTTTTGTTTCAAAGATTTTATTTATTCATTTGACAGAGAGAGAGAGAGAGAGAGAGAGAACACAAGCAGTGCAGAGGGAGAGGGAGAGGCAGGCTCCCCTCTGAGCAGAGCGCCCCAGGCCGGGCTTGATCCCAGGACCCTGGAGATCAGGACCTGAGCCAAAGGCGGCCATTTAAATCATTAACATGGATTCATGAAGGAAGAGCCTTGGTTAAAGGTATAAGTGAAGTCCTACACCCTCATTGAGTTTGGGAGGAAGATCAAATATGTTTATACATACAAAGTGCCAAGGGATTCCTGCGCTTGAAAGGGAGGTCAGCAATGAGCACGCCTTTCCATCTCCTCCCTGTTGAAATCCCCAGCCAGATTGCCAAGGAACTGGCTCTCTACAAGGATCTTAGTATGACCCTTAATCTTTGCTGGTGTATATCTGTACTCATCCCCCATTCTCTTTAAAACACTTATTTTCTGGGCACCTGGGTGGCTCAGGGATTAAGCCTCTGCCTTCAGCTTAGGTCATGATCCCAGGGTCCCGGGATCGAGTCCCACATCAGGCTCCCTGCTTGGCGGGAAGCCTGCTTCTCCCTCTCTCACTCCTGCTGCCTGTGTTCCCTTTCTAGCTGTGTTTCTCTCTGTCAAATAAATAAAATCCTTAAAAATAAATAAAATAAAATAAAATGCTTATTTTCATATTGGGCTTAATAAAGGCTTGTGTTGGAATACAAAGATAAGATATATGGGCTGGGAAATGTTCTGGCTGTGTGAACAGATGTAGCAAATAACCGTTTCCATCTAGAACCAAAGATTAATCCACAAAACCCACTTCATTTAGAGCCTCATTATCTAGAACACAGCTGAGAATGAGGACGTTAAAAATAAAAAGATATCATGGGTGAACTAAAAGGAATTCACAGAGTTCCCACATTGAAGGGTGTGTATTATTTACTCTTAGTTTACTCAAACTGCTAACTGCCTTAAGAAAGCACCTCATTCAAAGACAGGAAGCTTCAGAAAAGAACTAGGAATAGAGGTGACAGATAATACACAAAAAGCACATCCTGACAACGTGGAGGTCCCAGCTACCCAGAAAGGACAGACGATCTGCAGCTGTGCGGGTGTGGGATAGGCACACGGTCGCAGAACATGGCCCATCATGCCATCACAGACACAAGTAAGATGCTTTGGAAGCATTTCCATCAAACAAAATGCCATCAATAATTTCTAAGCACCCACCTAGCTCATCGAATTCCATTTCCATATATGCATGTAATTTGCTTCTCTTTGCCTCATTTAAAAGACTCATGTCCCTCCAAGGGCTAATTTCAATTACTGTGAATTTTATTCATTTGGAACACTTGACTCCCCAGTGATGACAGATGAGAGGGGAGACATCTCATCCAGAGTGTGGCTTGGTTACGATCTCTGTGCTGGGCTCTCTTGTAAAAATTCCAAAGCTCCCTGGGTAAGAAACTCACTCTGGGAAGCTGCTGGATGAGACAGTCTTGATCACTATGCCCCCGGAAAGCAGGGAGGACTCAGCCAGGCAGGGACAAAACACGGAAGGCTAGCTCTTGTGGGGCAGGTGGGTGGAGACACTCTGTCCTCCGTGTGGCATCCAGAGCCGAGAACATCACCTCACCGTAGCATGTGCCCATCTGGCTTCTGGAAGCTCAGCACCTTCAACATGAAGCCAGGCCCCCAGGGAAGCACGTGGCATTGGCCAGGCTACAATTACAGGTTTATTCTTCCAGTTGAAACCAAATCCAAGATTCGCTCTTGCCATCCAGCAAGCAATTGCTCGGTAACGGCGAGAAATTAATAAGTGGAGAAGAGAGGTTCAGTTAGCGTGGGGAGGGAAGTGCAGCCAGAGAGAGAGGCCCATTTGTTGGGAGATGAAATTTCGTGGGTTAGAAAATACAGACCATCAGTGAAAACTGCTGATTCTAGATCCTTCCTGGTATCAGTTCCAAGGGGGAGGGAAAGTGAGAAGATGGTAGAAGAGAATATAAATCAGGAGGATGGAAACAGATTGCCAAGGATCAGATGTCTGTTTTACTTCATCCCCAAGCATGTTCCTTCAAAAAAAAAAAAATTACTTGGTGGGTCATGACATTGATCCACAGTCCCTCCTAACCAGCGACTTAAAAAAAAACAAAACAAAACAAAAAAACAGTCAGACTCCTCAACTCTGACCATATTTTCCCATTGCGAGGTTGCCAATTTAGCAAAATTTTTTCTCTGTATACTATGTGAGTAAGTAATCTTGTAAGTGGTTTCTACTGTTGATTTTCTCTCCACTAAAACAAAACAAAAACACAAATAAAGAAGGGGTCAGTAAGTGTGGCCTACCAATCATGCTCCCGGTACTGTTCTGAGTCCCAATTCCAGATAATGTGTCCAGAAAACAAAACAAAACTGTTCCCCTTGACTTGTGAATTGGTATCAGATAAACCTTACAGAGGTATAAAAATTAGGTTATGGGATTCACATTTTACTGAAGGAGTAGAATGGCTCGTCACCCAGGCTGAGCCAGAAAACCACAGCTGCTCAGAGGATCTGGGCGCCCCGGGGTGGAGGTAAAGATGATGGCCACGCAAGTGAGGTCTGCTGATGCCATTTACAGTAACTTCCCCTGGACTTCAGCTAAACCCGAAGGAGTATGTTTTCAGAACAGGAGATTAGAGCAACTTGTAGCTTTTATAAAAGAGATCAGAAAAACGGGTGTTTGAGTGAACCAGAAACTCTTAGAGAGAATCTCTATGCTCTGAGATCTGGTATGGGGAGGGGGGATACCAAGGGGAATCCAACTCCCCCCCACCCCCACCTGCCACGGAAGTCCCATAGCAGAGCCCAGTGTTAAAATGTGAGAACAGGGTACCTGGGCAGCTCAGTCAGTTAAGTGTTTGTCTTCGACTCAAGTCATGATCTCAGGGTCGTGGGGTCCAGCCCTACTTTGGGCTCCCTTGCTCAGTGGAGAGCCTGCTTCTCCCTCTCCTTCTCACCACCTCCCCCCCCCCCCCCCCCCCCCCCCCCCCCCCCCCCCCCCCGCACTGCTCACGCTCCCTTGTGCTCCCTCTCTCTCTCTCTCATAAATAAATAAAATCTTTAAAAAAAATGTGAGAACAAATGAAGAAGTTGTGACAAGGTCGCCCTTCTGGAAACTGGACGTTAGCTGGGAAATGGTATCCCGAAGGCTAGGGCTCAGACCAACAATTTTTGGTGTGTCCTCCATTAGCAAGAAGCTCCCTAACTCGGATTTGAAAACTAACAGGCCTTTATGGGCGCACACACCCCATCCCTCCCCTCTGTCTGCCCCAATGCCTGCCCCCGGTCTCGGTTCTGAAGTTCTGGTTCTCCTGCTTCTTTCCTAGGCTCTTTCCTGCTGCCTCTCCAGCCAGAGGCTCCCTAAGCATTGCTGGCCGGGCTTCCTGTCCCTCAGCCATCACCACACAAGCTGCCTGGGCCCCACAGCTGCTAGGGATAGGCCTCTGCGGTGGTCGGCTTACGGCCGGGAGCAAGGACAGGATGGCCGGAGGCCTCACCCTCCACAGGGAAGGAGAATACAGTGGCCTGGTGTCAGGCCCTCGCAGCCCTCATGACCTAGGAGCCCCTGACCGTCTCACTGCCTCTGCCCAGCCTTACTCACACAGCCACTTCTGTTCCACTAGGAAGAGGGGGCACCCAGCAAGACAGCAGACACTAGTCGCTCTGTGAATCTGCTAAGATCCTCCCCTCTATTCACTTGTGAAGGGCCATAAAGAATTGCAGAGAAAGAAGGAAACTTTCCCTAAGTGGCTGCATTGCTCTGATAGGACTCGGCAAGGTAGAAAGGCAAAGGACAATAACAGTAATTTCTGACTTCTATAGTATTAAAACAAAACAAAACAAAACTCAAAAAACCTAATAAAACAAAAATAAAACAAAACACCACCACCAACAACAACAGACCAGCACAAACAGCATAAGGGTCTGAAAAGAGGTAGGAACTATTCTGGCTGTTCCCAGAACTGGTGATTGGAATTTTCGCTCTGAAGCTGATACCACTACGGGAAACTACATTAAAAATAATCTCCAGCGTTTATGGTGAAGTGTCTCTGTTGATTACGGAGCCCGCTGAAAACACTTAATTTAAATGTCATGTGATCAGAGGCACAGCCGACATGAAGTGCCAAGAGACCAAAATCTGAAGGCCACACATAGTGGCCTGCAACTTTCTCCACTTGATTAAAACTATTTGAGAGACATAATTGCTACTTTTGAAAGTAAAATTGATGGGGAAGTTTTCCCAGTGCTGTGTCAGCTGGAGTTGGGAGGGGTGGATAAGATGCAAAATACAAAAAAAAAAAAAAAAAAAAAAAAAAAAAAAAAAAAAAAAAAAAAAAAAAAAAAAAAAAAAAAAAAAAAAAAAAAAAAATTAAAAGGAGGGAAAGTTGGGGAAAGAGAAGCCAGCGGAGGCATTCGGCCGGCAACCCTGCCCGGATCCCCGCCCCAGTCCACAGCCTCTGGAGAACCTCTGAGTGTCCTCCCACGGGACAAGCTCCGGAAAGCCCAGGGGCCCTCCTCAGCTTGGGTTCCAGGCCTCGACATCTTCCTTTCTGCTCTAGGCAGGTGATCTCACCACTTTGCCGACGCTCCAGCCGCCCAGCCCAGCGCAAAACAGCAAAGACACCACCGGCCGCGTCGCGCTGGGGCCTGGCCACCCACGGCTTCCCAGGCTGGAGTTCCGAGAGCATCAAGAACGAAGTCTCTGTCAACACCCGGGCCATGCGGGCTCCAGGGCAATTTCATCCGGGCTCACCTTCCTACTCCCCCTGCTCTACTGATAAGCTAGGCACCCTCCGACCCTCCCGAAGCCCTACCGGCTGAGCCCCAGAAACCGTGCCGCTGGACCTGCGGGGAGACCAGGGTGCCCGGGGCACCGCGGCCAGCACCTCCGCAGGCCTTTCAAGCGGGCCGCAAAAGGGCACGTCGGGGCCGCAAAGGCAGGAGCCCGGAGCCGCCCCGGCGCTGCGCAGACTCCCTCGCCAGACTTGGAACTTAAAGTGCTGAGCCCCGCCGCCCGACAGCCAGTCCATGAGTGCAGACTGTCGAGTCCCCTTCGGGGTGCACAGCGGACGCACTCGCGCCCGGGATGTCCTTCGTGGCCGGGCGCGGCTTCGAGAGGGCCGGACCCAGGCGGAGAGGCTCTGGTCATCCGAGCGCCGGGGCGAACTCCGCCGAGGGTACGCCGCTCGCAGCTCCCCGCACCCTAGGAGCGGAGCAGCTGGACTCCCTGCCTGCAGGCTCCTCGTCCCCGTCACCCTGGCCGGACAGCCCAGCGCGGAGCCAGGCGACCGTCGGGTGGGATGGGAGCCCGCCTCACCTGAGTGAACTTGACCTCCAGGTTGCGGACGGGGCGCGGCAGGGCAGGCGGCTTCCTGTCCGGCTGCCCGTTCTCCACGGCCCCGTTGGTGGTGGCCATGGCTCTTCTGCGCTCCCCGGCCCGAGGCGCCCGAGTCTGCGGCGCTGGCTCTGGCCCGGTTGGTGCGCAGCCTGCTCGCGGGGTGACAGCTCCGCGCCGCTTTATGGAGCGACCCACGCCTCCCGCCCAAGGGGGCCGTCTAATTGGCTGCAGGACCGGAGGAAGGGAGGGCGGGCGGGAGGGGAGGGGGCCGGCCTGCCTCACCCCACCCCGCCCGCCGCCCCTGCGGGAGCCCGGCCACCCCCCGCCCGGCCACCGCGCCGCGCGCTCCCCCGCCCCCGGAGGCTGCCCTTGGAGGAGCCCCCCTGAAGCGTCGCCGGGCCCCGGAAGTGCCAGAGCTCGGGCAGTGGCCAGGGTAGCGAGCGGGGGCGCCGGGGCCACAGCGCCCGGCTCTCTCCCCGAAGTAGAGCTCGCTCGCCCCGCCGCACCTGCCGCCCCCTGCCCGCCACCGCTCCGCGCACTCGCCGGACTTTGGTTGGCGCGCGGCGCTCGGGGAAATGCGCGCTCCCCAACGCGGGGACCCGGAGCCGCGTCAGTGGTCACCGAGCCTGAACGCGGGCGGCCCCGCTTCGCAGCCCACGTGCCCGGGCCTAGAGTCCGGCCGCCGGGTCCCAGCTCTCAAGACATACGCCTGCGGAGCGCCCCACTCGGCTCCTGCTGGGACCGCCTCGCAGGCCCTTGGGCCCAGATGGCCCGACTTTCCCTGTGGCCCTGGGGCTTCACACGCTAATGGCCAGAAGGCTGGAAAAGCGTATGGTCCTTCCTCTGCCTCACTGGGCCTCTGACCTCAGCAGGCGCAGACCGCCCTTCATCAGGGGCCCTGGGTGCAATTATTTTGACTTTCAAAATGCATAAATTATACCTCAATTTAACAGAATGAAAAAAAAAAGAGAGAGAGAGAGAAAGCACATGAGATCTTTGCAGCTTTATGTTCTAAGAGTTGAATCTTTTGTCCCGTAGGTTGCTCATCTTTTCCCAGGGAAGCAGAGGCCTGTCCATTTCCTCTCCTTTGGCCCTTTGGGGAACGCTACACCAACCCTAGGGACTTGCCCTGGGTCCCATCCGAGACATGGCCATGGCTTCTCCTGCTTCTCATTCGTCAGGTTTCTGGAACAATGATGTGGGGCTGCATGCACTCAGCAACAAAAACAGTGGTTTAATCCCCAGTTAGGCTCAGCCCCTCAGCCTGTTTCCTTCTGTGAGTAATCTCAATGGTGAGACCGGAAAAGGAGGCACTTCTTACTGTCCTGGTGTTCTTTCTGTTGGTTTTGTGGTCACGGTCCCCTCTCTGTCCCCTCTCTCCCTCCTCACTGCAGTGCTACTGGGTGTCCTTCTAGATAGTAGACTAAATAAGCCTTTAAACGTTTGCAGACCCTTCATTACATCACCTGCCTGCTGGGGCAAAAGGGTCCTCTGCTGTTATAGGTTAGAATGCACAGACAAGGCAGGGAAAGGGGATAAATGGGTGCCCTCCCTGGGTTAGGGCTGACTCGCATCAGTGAGCCTGCCTTCGATGCCATGCTCACTAGCACTGATGAGTCCCAGGGGGGAATGCTGCGTCTTTCTTTAGCTGCTCCTATCAGTCCCTGGGCTCCCTGCCCTGCCTGACTGGCCCTGAGGCCCCCATTCAGCTGTCTTGGAAATACGTGGGTGGATGTGTCATGTCAGGGCCCCTGGCTGGAGGCTGAGCCCCAGCGTCTGGGTGTCTGGGCCCAGGAAGACCTGCGGGGTCCGGTAGCTGATTCTCCCCGCCCTGAGCGCAGGGCCCCAAGGCTAGTGGGGGCACCAACCCTGAAAATGCTATAAATGGACAAACTTTCTAAGCTGAACTCCCATTCCAAGAGTTTCTGGAGGATCCTGAGTGGTTTAACTTATGTCGCTTGTGCCAGGCTTAAAAACAAGTCTGAAGATTTGTGCAGGAAATTCTGTTAATAGCTGCTGGATGAATAGGGAATGGCAAACAGCGCAGGACTCTCTCTCCTAGAGAGCAGAGCCTGTTTGCTCGAAGGTAGACAGCTGCCACCTTGCTCATCATGAAGTCGGGAAGAGAGGCCACCTCAGGTCACACCCAAAGACACACTTGTGACCCGCGGTATCTGGGCTTGGGGGGGCAGCTGCAATGATGCCGACCACCTCACCTGCAAATCGTCCTGTTAATAGCCACTCACAGCGTCCTGAGAGCCCGGGATGGGAACAGGGCCCTCAGCCGTAACAGGAGCTCCCAGAGAACAGGTCAGGAGGACGAGCCTGCTGCCAGGCTTGTCTAGACCAGCAGGCTACTGCTGCTCCCCTGTCTGGCCACCCAGTGGGAGGGATGAAGGCAAGATGCTCTTCTCCCCATTTTACAGGTGAGTAAACAGAGGCGTGCAGACACTTGCCCCAGACAGCAGCAGCTGTGGAGGAATCAAGGCCAGACTGTGTGGGGGTAGGTGGGGCAGACTGTGGAGGAAGGATTTTTCTTGCCTTCTTCTGTCTGCTCTTCCTTATTCCACCAAGGTCAGCAGCCGTGGACTGTGGCCCCATGCCTCTGGAGTGGCATAGAGCGGAGTGAAGGTATGGTTGCAAAATGGTGGCAACATCCCTGGAGGTTGTGCCTTTCTTAGGGATTAGACCCTCTGATGTGCTCACCGCCATTGCTAAGGGAGGAGGAAGGACCCTTTCCTTCCACAGTCTGCCGCTGGGTATCTGGGTGCCCGAGAGAGTGCCCAAACACCAAGACACCCGAGCCCCAACCCCTTCTGCCCACATCCCCAGTCTAGATTCCAGCTGTGTGTTCTTGGGTTGGACGCGTCATCACTCTGAGCTTCTTGTACTTTCTCTATAAAATAATCTCCTTCCCATTTCAGTGTTTGGGGAAGCTCAAGCGAGAGAATGGTGCAGAGGCATTGTTTATAAACTGTAAGGTGCTGTCTAGATAGCAGTTCCTCGTTTTGCCATTGTTCTTGGAGACTGATTTCCTCTCAGCGGACTTTTCTTCTGGGAAGTTCGAGAGCGCCACTGGCTTCTCTGACTTACGGAAACGTTGTAAAACATTGTCAAAATATTCTTTTTATTTTGTATTTAGCTCTGTGGTGCTATTGTCTGCCTTCTTGGTCTGTTTAATTAGGAGTCCAAGATTCACTCAGTAAAAGGAATTGTGAAGAAAAAACTACAATAAAATCAAAATCGGATGACCTCTCCACCCCTCCCCTGGCATTGAAAGCTCCACCTAATTCCACTTTAAACTTGTAAGACAGGGATACCTGGGTGGCTCAGTTGTGAAGCATCCGCCTTCCACTCAGGTCATGCTCCCGGAGTCCTGGGATCAAGCCCTGCATGGGGCTCCCTGCTCGGCGGGAAGCCTGCTTCTCCCTCTCTCACTCCACCTGCTTGTGTTCCCTCTCTAGCTATGTATCTCTCTGCCAAATAAATAAATAAATAAAATCTTTAAAAATATATAAAAGAAACTCATAAGACATTGTGAGAGATACAGAGAATCTATAGCAAATGTGATTAATAACGATGGTGATAATCATGGATTCCACATTTTGTTATGCTTTATTTCAAGCCTGATACCTAAGCCTTAGCAGGGGTGCCCAGCAATCTCATGAAGGTCCTCAACATCCCCACAGCTGGTGGTTAGCTGCAGAACTACCTCTAGAAGTTCACTCACCTCACCCAGCATCTAGAAGTCAAGACCAGACTCTGGACCAGAATACTTTCATGGAAAGCCAGGCTCCTCATGGAGAAGGTGGTTCTTGGAAGTTTGGAAGGGGAGTGCCTCAGGGCAGGTGACTTAACCTCAGTTTTCTTGGCTATAAAATGGGCTGAGAGGTGCCCTCGGAATGAGGGAAGATGAACGTTACTACAAGTATCTCCCTCCTGATTCCACTGTTCATGTGAATTGTTCAGTGTGGCCTAAACTTGAGTAAGGAGCTCCTTGGCTTTCACACTCACTATAAGTCAAGGTCTGTGAAGCTCACGCTATGCTTCTCTATCATTCTGTCCTCAGGGAAGACACAAACCAAGCTATTTTCCTGTGAGTTTTCATCAGTGATTATACCAGACACAGGAAGATCCGGGCCTGAGGAAGATGAGCCAGTGGACACCCAACCATGTCAACGCGGAAAGGGCCACCGCTCCACTGTTTTCAGTCAAGTCCTTTCTAGACCTGAGGGAAAATCTTCACACGCGATATTGGTCTGAGGTAAATCAGGTTCAGACCACGCAGATGCAGAGAAGCAGCCACATAAAAGCAGAATATTTGTGCGTCAGGCCTTGGTTAGGCCTTATGCACACTCAGCCTGACAGTTTACATCTGCTGGAACTTTTCTCCCAAGGGTCTGTCTTCCACCAATAAGCCCCATGATTAAGAGTGGTGACAAGGCCAGGGGAGGGCATGGCAGGTAAAGCAGAGACAGCTGACTGGTTACCCAGTTCTTCCCTTCCTTCCCGACAGTAGAACATCATATTATTAGGACAGCAGTATGCTTTGATAAAACATATTTTCCAGTCTCTCTTGCAGACAGGAGTGGTTAATGAAATATAAGCCAACATCTTTGGTTTTGGCTCTTGAAGGAGCTCTTTTCATTGGCTGAGTCAGCCGAGAGGCTCTTCTTCCCCCTGCTGCCTGGAATGCAGATGTGAGGGCTGGGGTTCTTGCAACTATCTTATGACCATAAAGCAATTCTGAGGATGGAAGTTATATGATAAGGAACTTGGAGCAGACACACAAGAAGAGCCGATGACCCTAGAACCAGGCTTTCTGCCCTGGATTTCCTCCCTCAGATTTCTTTCATGTGAGCCAGGGTAAATCCCTGTCTTATTTCAGCCTGCTTTCTGAATTTCCTGTTATATGTGGTTGAATCGAATCCTAAGTGACACAACTGGCTACTCAAATTATGCTATTTCACCAAGACTTAAAGAAACAAACTTCTAAAACCTGGTGGAATAATTATGTTTTCTTTATACGCAATAAGTAGTGCATTTGAAATCTTATCACCATCTCTATCTTTACTGGTTTTAATTAAACGTTCTGAATATCTGTTCTCAGGTTTGTAGTAAATTAAAAAACAAAGATGAAACTAACCCTGGGATGGAATAAATGAAGCTAACTCACTCATTCATCCACAGCTTTGATTACCTAAATTGGATCCTGAAGTCCTATCCAGGGAAGAGAATCTTTGCAGGGCTGGGCAGGTAGCCCACCATCCTATGTTGCCGTGGGAATTAGGTGCTGGGGCTGCACCTTCCAACCTACTAAGTGAGTAAGGCATCAGTGCTTCAAGAACTGATGTGACTAAACAGGTCTCTGGGCCACCCAGATCTGGAAGCGGCTTGGCCAGGTCAGTACTCAATCCATGCAGCAAGAATTTTTTCAGACTTCTGATTTTAAAGTATCCAAAATGTCACTACATATAATCATTGCGTTTCCCTCATAACATCCCACACTTCTCATTTTTACCACCAGACTTTCTCAGTGACCCAAAGTTGTTTGCCACATTTGCAACCCTCTTCGAAATTCAGGGATTCTGAGTTTTGAACAAAATTTGAATTATTTGGGGTGGTGGTGGTGAGCTCAATTGATTTTGGCAAAACACACTTCCTGGTTAGACGGAAAGGTATTTAAGAGGCTTATAAAAGGGATCTGGAAGATTCTTGGGCAAAAAGTGTCCTTTGCTAAACAATTGCGCTGAGTTAAGCCTAAGTGAATCAGAAACATACATATTAAATTTCCCCTGAAATCCACATGGGTATAAAAATGTTGGGAAAGGGGGCTTAGCAAGATGCAGTTTGCCAAACCCAAAATGTTTGAAAACAAATTTGAGCGTGTTAGTTTCACGAATTACTCCTGGGTGCATCTCTCCTAGCCTCACAGTGACAAGACTTTCCTTTTGCCTTTCAGCTGGGACTCCCTGTAAAGGAGCATCAGTTATGAAAGAATCTTCCTTTGGATGTTTGCCATTATTTGAATCCTGGGGTAGAGATGGGGGCAGAGAGTGGAGAAGCTGTTAAAATTTGTGTTCTCAAGAAATAGCCTGGGGATCCTGCTCTCATGCCTTGTGTTGTGAAAGTTACACAAGCAGGACTCTGGAGGTTCCCCTATTACCAGAAAGTCTCTGTAGAGCACATCAGGTCTTATAATATGTTTAGGCATAACATATGGGAAGGTCCTTTATGTACATTGCTGTATAGTTTTTTTGATAGGGCATTATGGTGATCCTAAAACATCCACCCCACCCCCAGCGGAATAGACTAATTAGCCACCTATAGCATTTTCAGCTTTATAATGTTTTTAATTATTGAGCATAATGCAAGAATTGAGCCTATATTGTATTATATTTTAGTATACCATACTATATACTTATAATCATTAAACATAGTTTATCAATTAAAAGGCAACGGGTTGGATATTTTCCACCAGGGATGGTAAGCAAGCATAAATATTAGGAACAAAAATAATAATTACAAATTTCACACGGCTTAAATGGGCATTTTCTAAATGCCCTGGATACTTCAATTATTGTGAATTTCAGCCTATCTCTTAAGAGCATTTGCTCCTGCTAGCCAATGTCCCATGTGGTTCCCCTGCACTCCTTCGGGTGGCCACTAGATGTCATGAGACCAAGTTCGGTAGGAAGTTGCCACCAAGAGAAAGAGGAATTCCCCAGCTTACAAATAAAAGCTTTCTGCAAAAGCTTATTGATAGGACCCCAAACTTCACCTGTATCATAGACATGATGTTACAAATGGGGACTCATGTCCAGGCGATCCCACAAAGTCCCACTCACTTCTTCATGAGCCTGCCGAGGGGTCCTACCTTTGTGATCAGACCCATGTGGGTGTGACTGTCCCGGGAGCGCTTTGGACCTGGCAGGTGAGCTGAGCGCTTGGCACCCCTTTGTCATTTCCTCTTCTGAAACTGAGAGTAACAACTCCTTCCCAGCAAGGCCATGGGACTTAACAAGAGTGCAGGTGTGACATGCCAAGCACACTTGTAAAGCAGACAGAAAGACATCACTGGTGCCCACATCGTAACTGACCGAGCACGTCACACCGGCGCCCGTCCTGCCTTCCCTCAGCTCCAGGCACCACTTCTTTCTGGGTGCTGCCTGATCCTCGTCCTTTCTTTCCCCTCACACGGGCAAGACAGCCAAGGACCCTCTAATGGAAATTGGCTAAGGGACTACAGGAAATAGTGTTGTTGTTGTTTTTTAAATGCCAAAAGATAAATCTATATGAGCCTGGGGGGGGGGGTCGGTCTTACAGACAGTCGGCTGGGTAGGACTCCCACTGAGACATTTATTAGCCTCGTTCTTGAAGCTTCCTGGATTTCACTTTCCTCATCTGTCAGAAGGGGGTGTTGGGACCTTCCACACAGGTAGAGAAACCTAAGTGACATCACAGATGTGTCAGCACCAATCTCTGCTTGGTGTATGGTGAACGTCGGATGTAAGCCACCTGAGATTCTCATGCCAGCGGCACACACCCTAGTCTCTTCCTTCAGGCCAAGAAACACCAAGCTGGGTGGGCAGCTTTTCAGCCGTTCTTCAGAACCTTCTTTCTGATTTTCTCCCTGATGGATGTCATAGGTAGTTTTCAGGAGCTCCAGACACCAGGGGACAGAGACCCTTCTCTGGCTGACTCCAGGTCTGCTCCCTCGGAAACACATCCCCTTCACATACATTTATGCTTCATCCTGACATTGCAGACACTTCCTGGGCTCCTTCTAGAAAACTTTTGGTTTGAAAAGCCTAACTTTGCCCTAATTTGTTTTTCTCTCCCCTGTTAGTTCTATGTTAGGGCTGATCCTTCCCAATCTTTCTAGTGTATTCCGGCCCCAAGCCTGACTCTCAGGCATTAGAAGAGCACTTGCAGCACCATGCGAATATCTCAACTCATCATCAATGTGATGATTGATTAGCCATGTCTGCCATGGGCACAGCCTACAGAGCAGTTCTAGAAACCAGACTTCTCACATGGTACCATGCATAGCGGGACCTTGTTAACATACAGACTCGATTCACAGGTCTGAGGTGGGCTCAGGATTCTGTACTACATACAAACCACTAACAAGTATCTAAGAAGTATGGCAACATCAATATCTCCTGGGAGCTTTTTAGAAATGCAGACTCTCAGGCCCTGCTGGAGACCTACAGACCTAGAATCTGCATGTTAACCAGAGCCCCAGGGCTTCTATATGCATAGCATAGCATGAGAAGGGCCACCAGGCTTTGGTCTCTGCTCGGCCAATACCTTATGAAAGGCAAGTCCTTCCCCCACCCCCAAGCTGAAACCACCTTGTCAGGATGGCTGAAATGAGTCATTTTTCCTCCCTCCGGCTCTCTGTTTCTTTTCAGAGTGGAGATCTGCCATAGGCTTACATTTTACCATAAACCTAAGGAAAGTCCAATACCCATCCCAGCCAAGAGCCAACCGCTCCCCATTCTTCAGAGACTCCCTACAGCTACACCCAAAGGAATGACTTCACAAATTTTAGACAATTGGTTTTTCAAGATCAAAGCCCAGAAACACCACAGCAATACTATAGAGAAGAGGTTATATTTTCATTACATGGAATAGAAATTGTTCTTTAGACTAATGTCAAATTCTCGGGCTTGAGGAAGGCAGGTTTAATGGAATGGGACACAGACTCAGGGAAGGTAGGAGTGACTTTAGGGCACTTTGGAGGTTAAGGTCTGTGCCACTCGAGGAATTAGGACGGATATTACCAGATTAGGAGTCCCACTTTGGGACATGAGACCACCCTTCCCCCTCGGGGTGGCAGGCCTGACAAGGTGATTGCCCAGAATGGTTCAAGTAATGACATCAAAGGGACAAGTGTGGACAGTGGACAGTCAATGCAGGAAATAAGAGTCCAGAGAGGGGAGAGGGCACCAAGCCTCAGGTGTCTCTGTAGGAGTGCTAACTCTCGCCATTATACATATTCTGACTCATGGGGTAGCTACATTATAATATAAATGTGATTTTGTATATGTGAAATTATAATTACACATCTCTTTGTGTAGTCATTGATTTGATATTGGTCTTCTTTTTTAAAATAAATATTTACTTTATTTATTTTAGAGAGGGAGAGAAAGGGGAGAAGAAGAAGAGAAGCAGACTCCCCACTGAGTGGAGAGCCCAACGTGGCGCTCTATCCCAAGATCCCAAGTTCATGACCTGAGCCAAAATCAAGAGTTAGATGCTAAACCAACTGAGCTACCCAGGCCCCCTTTCTTTGTGAGACTGAACTCTGAGGGCAGGAACACTGTCTAATTTCTCCCTTTGTCCAGCCAAGTGGCTAGCTTAGTGGATAAACAAAAAAACAAAAACAAAAACAAAAACAAAAACAAAAAAAAACCCACCCACCCACACACACACACAAACAAAAAACAACAAAAAACCAAAAAATACAACAACCACGAAGATTTTTGTCTGTGCATTGCCTTCCATATTATGCTATGTACGCAGGCCAAGTTAGTAGTTTCTAGCATCCTGAATCTGGCAGTTGTTGGCCATGTGACCTGAGGTGACCTCTAACCTCCAGCTCTCTACTCTGTAAAACAGGACAGTTTAGAAGCACACGGTTATGTGGATGGCTGCTGCTCAGGTGTAGACTGTTCTGGAAATGGGCCTCCAGGTGAGGGTGCCTGGTCAGGCTGGGTGTGAGGATGCTCTTCATGTCTTCAAGGAGGTGTTCTCCAACACCACGGGGCATACATTGGCCAAGGGCAGGACCATTTTTTTCTCAATGGGTTGGATGGAAGACTGATTAAGGGAAGAGAAATTTTTTTTCTGAGATACTTGAATAAAGCCTGGAATAGAAAGAAATTGTCTAAATTGTCTAAAGTAGAATTGACTGAAGTATGAGGAATGGGCAAGAAAGGGAAAGCAAGTGGCATAGGAGTACCACGTCCCTCTCCTTTCTGGTTCGCCACTCCTCTCACTCAGAATCAATTCCTCACACCCGGCGAGGCCTCCCCTGCTCTGTCCTCCATCCTGTGTCACATCTAAGCCCCACTGCATGCCCACCAGACAATAGCTGTGCAGTGTGTCTTTCTGTTCTGAAAACACATCCACCTCATTTCTACCCCAGGGCCTTTGCAGTGGCAATTGCCTCTGCCTGGAATGCTCTTTTGTGACCTCTTCTCTCATGACAGTCTCAGCTCAAATGCGGCCTCATCACAAAAGCCTCCCTGACTGGCCTATACAACATCCTTCCCTCACAGCCTCCTGTCCTACTGCCCTTATAACACTTCTCATCCCTTTCCAAGTTGGCTTATTCTTTGGTCTCCTGCTTCTATGCTCCTATTTCTTTCTTTTTTTTTTTTTAAGATTTTATTTACTAGAGAGTGAGAACAAGGGAGCACACACAGAGAGAGAGGAAGAAGCAGACTCCTTGCTGAGCAGAGACCCCCCTCCCCCCCCCAGTGCAGAAGTCAATCCCAGGAATCTGAGATCATGACTGAAGCTGAAGGCAGACGCTTATCCACTGAGCCACCCAGCCACCCCTGGACTCCTGCTTTTAGAATCGAAATGCAGAACTGCAGAGACACTACCCACACTGGCCACCAGGGAGCGTCATTGACCCAGGACAGCTTTGTACTAGATCTCCAAAGGGACCCAAAATATTCAAAATGCAAATTGGTCATTTACCTATTCTGCACTTTGGTCAACTGTGAGTTGGAGAGTTTATTTGTAAGTCTGCAGTGAATGCATCACCATTGATTCTTTTTCGAGAACAAGTTAAAAACCTTGAGTTAGAGTAGAACAAGTAAGTCTCGCTTATTTTCCCACCTCTTCCAGGGATGTTTGTAGATGAGATGCCATTCTGAATGGCTAGTCTACATTGTAGACCTGGTAGAGACCACAGAGATCTCCAAAGCCTATTTCTTTATTTCACAGGGCAAATCAGCTCTGGACTCGGAGGGCCAGCATTGTCCAGGGTCATGGTTTTAGTTATGATAGGGCCGGGGATAGAACCCCCAGCCTCCTGGTTCCTGGCCCTATGGTGACCTCTCCAGGTGGGAAACTGATTCCTTGCATATGCCCAAGTATCCCCTTGGTTTTTATCTTGGAAGAAGTAAAAACGTCAATCCTGAGTGAAGGATTTTATGCTTTGTTAAAGTATTTTATAGCTGGGCATGATGACCACAGAAAAACACGACATGGTTTTGCTTTCAAGGAGTTTCTAATTTAGTCGGGAAAATATGTCCAGGTAGAATAATTCTCGATTTGCCATCCCAGAAAGACAGAGGTAAGAGATGCTACTCTTGGGTATAGAGAAGGTTTTTAAAAAGAGAAATATTCAAGACCATACATTTGGACCTTTGTGTCATCACTTCACTTTGACAAAGTACTAGCTAAGAGCATTGGTTCAATGGCATCGAAGGTGCCAGAGTCCCAGCTTCACTTCTGGGCAAGGTGTCAGGATCGCGCCGGAGGCCCCGGGGCTGGCAAGCCCAACGTCTGGCCTAGCCATCCTGTCCTCCTTCAGACCTGCCATTTCTGTCCAACTCCCAGCATCTCCCACACAAGGCATTTCTGGGGTGTGTTTTAAATATGAACAAGCCCCTCAGGGCACCCCCAAGCGGTTGCAAACTCAGAAACAGCCATAAATAAGCCTGATTTGGGGTGTTAGTAGGCAGTGCTGACGTGTCCAGACACAAAATAAAGGCCACCAATTTATAGCAGAGCCCTTTTCCAAAGGAGAGCGAGGGAATGCTGCTTACACCACGCCCCGCCCCCCCATTCATGTCCCTCCATCCTGACCTCAGGAAGCTCATTGTCAGGCTGCTGGGCATTGTCATGTTGGGCTCACTGCATTTGAGATCCTGGTTCTTGAGAGAGAGAACATTTTTTATTGCTGTTTCATAAAACGTAGTACACAGCTAGCTGTGTGTGTACCCATCTAGCTCTTTGGGCTCTACCTTTTATACAGGAACTGGTAGACAAACTTACCTTTTCTCCTCTAGTTATGCTGGACTTACCGTTTATTATATACATTAGATAGAAAAAAAAGCCAGAGTGTAGGTAGCCTGGCATTCTGTGGTCTATAACCACTCTTTCTTACCTACAGTCCTCTCCCATCCTTTAAATGATGGAGCAGCTTCCTTTGTGCTATCCCCTGTGATTGAAGAAGCTCATTTTTGGTAACTTTCCCAACCCACAAAACCAATCCCATTTTAAGGTGGAAAAGTACAGTGTAACAATGGCATTACTGTTTTTTTGCTGGTTTTTTTTTTTTTGTTGGGTTTTTGTTTTTTTTTTTGGTGGATGACATGAAAACGTTGAGGCCCGACCCTAACACCAGTCGCTGTTGAAAGGTACTGCCTCGTACAAAATAACAAACCAAATCCCAACTGTCTGTTTATGGTCATCACGGTTCACTTCATTAAGCCATAACTCTGATTGCATTCTTTCTTCTGCCCTACCCTGAAGGCTGAGCTCTGAGGCCAGGGGGCCCGGCCTGCTCTTCTGTGGTATCTATTCGCCCCAAAGCACATTTGGGCGAAATAGATGCAGGGTGGACAAAGGAAACTCACAAGCTCTGTGGGGACCTTACTTCTGGGGCTCCTTCCTGGCTCTGGGGTCATGCTTCCATCCCCCACATCCTGAGCACCCCACCCAGGGAGGCCCCCAGCTCCTGTTGCACCTGCAGAGATTCACTGGGGAAAATTCCTGGCTGAGGAGGGAGAGGGTGAGGTAGGCAAGGTACATGTGGGAGTATGTTTTAATCTGCAATAATGACACACAGGCAGAAATCTTAAAAGAATGGGGTGAAGTGGAACAGAGGGAGCCAATATTTGGAGCACACAACAGGTGCTTAAAAATAGCCATTTTGTTGTTATAAATAAATATAAATACTCTTCTGAGTACAAAATAGTCCAAATACCGATTTTTCATGGGGTCAGCCCCCAATATCCTAGAATCTTGAGTAACTCTGGAAAGAAAGCTCCTGTGCCCACACACAGGCAGAGCCATATTTCAGAGGCCTCTCATTCAACAAACACATATAGGGCTTGCATTATGTGCCGGACTCCAATGCAAGCCCTGAGGCTCCAAAGTTGAAAGTTAAGAACAGATAGATGGCTGACCTCATAGCTTCTACAGACTGGGGAGAAGACAGGCTCAGAATGAGAAACTGGAAGTGTGCACAGCCATCCGAAGAAGTGTGGAGAGAGGAGGACTTAGGTTAAGTTCAGCTCGTGATGGAGACTGTACTTAAAGAAGGTGGAAGTTCGTTTTCACATAAAAGAAATACAGAGATGAAAAGCCAAGGGTTGATAAGACAGCTCCACACTCAGTCACTCGAAAGCCTGACAGCTCAGTCTTTCTTTCTGCTCAGCCATCTTAGCTTGTTAATTCCATCCTTGGTTACTCCCAAGATGGCTGCTGGAGCTCCAATCATCGTGGCCATAATCCAAGGAGAAAGGCAAAGAAGAAAACTGGCTTCCTGGTTTAATTATCTCTCTTTGAAGAACTTTCTCTGAAGGCTCCTCCCCACCCCCAGAGTCTTCTGCTTACATTTCCTCAGTCACAGATGTCTGTGTACTTAGGAAAGGCAGGGGAGTGGGGTTTTTTTGTTTTATATTTTGTTTATTAGTTTCCGGCTGGCCCCATTGCTGTTCCCAACAACATAGGAGTCTGTTAGTCAAGAAGAAAAGGGAAGAGATGTTGGTAGGCAACTAGCAGCCTCTGCCACAGAGACCCTCCTAATCACAGAAGACCATTCTGGGGAAGTGTGTCCTTTTTAAGCAGAAAGAAAATACGAGTCAACTATACAGAAAGCATTGCAGATGGAAAGAACCAAGTTCTGCATAAGGCCCAGAGGTAAGAAATTTCTTGGAGCCTTCAAGGAAGGCTCATAGGAATCCAGTTTGGACATTTTTCCTCTAAATATAATTCCCTCATCTGCCTAACATCTTACTTTAGGTTATGACCAGTAAGGATATAAAACCTCCTTATCCATCCAAAGAAAATGCTGGGGTTGCCATTCACATTCACATTTGGCCATTCTTTACAGAAGAATAGAGTTGGAGGATGGGGGTAGGTGAGGAGCTAAGGTCCTGGAAGAACTCTGAATGCAAGGGGACACATACACTTTCCTTTGGCTTCTGGGCTGAGATGGTCCCTGGGGGCAAGGGGCACAGGTGACCCTCCTAAGCCATGGCTGGAGAGGCTCTAGCAGCGTGATTCTGGAAACATCCAAGAGGACCCCAAGTGCTGCTACCTGTTTGACAATTTTAAGTCATAAATGCACAAAACAATATTTAAAAATTGCAAATTGCAACCTCCTGAGCTCTGGATCCCATGGCAAGGACTTCTCTAAATTCCTTTTGTTCTGAACATCATTTCAGCATGTGAGGGGGGCTTGGAGGGAACTGTAGGCTAGACAAATGTAAAATATGGGGTTTTTTTTCCTTTTCTTTCTTTTTAAAAAATTAGTTTTTTATTTGCCTTTCAACAACTGGGCCCACCAAGCCCACTTCAAGGAAAGGAACTGCATTTTAAGTTAGCCCCATTTTCTGGCACTGGTTGGGAATGTCTTCATTTTTTTTTTTTTTTTTTTTTTAGGTTTCTGCTTGTGGTCACCTTGCAAGACTATGCAAGACCTCCACGTCTTCTCTCCTGCCGCATCCCGGCTCCTCCTGGCTGGATTTCCCATCACATCTGCTGTGGGCCAAGTGCCCAATAATTTTCCATGAACGCCTCGGTACAGTGAGCTTCTACAGCTGTGCTGCTTGAGGTGCACCATACCGACACACACACCTGCTGCCTGCCCCCCGCCAAGCCCGGCCAGAGAGCCATCGGAAACTTGTGTTTCCCAGGAAGGGCTTTGACTTTGCAACTCAGGGATCACACAGCCCCGAAGACTCCCTTCTTCCGGGAGCTTCCTGGCCCTCCCGTGGTTGCTGTATGGGAAAGTGCAGCTCAGGAAGGGAAGTAGAAGTTGGGAGCATTATAATCTGGGAGCGAAAGGACACTTGCATACCTTCCTTCGCGGTCCAGGCTGCTGTACACATTGGGCGAAATGTTCGTTGTTTCTTTTGTGATAAGTGAGCTCTAAATTCTTTCACTGCATCCAAGTCATCACTTCTAGGATCTGATTCTTGTCTCTTAGAACGCATTACATTGCTTTAATATGCAACAGTCTAACAGAACATTAAATCATTTTTTGAAGTTTCATCTCGTTGAGCCTGAGCCAAGGTATTCTTGGGCTGGGTTTGTACATCCACCCCCCCCTTTTTTATATATAGTTAAAAAGAAACACACGACAAAATACCTATCGAGTGATTTCACTCTTGCCAGCATCCAAGAGTGATTTGCTTAAGTGGGCCCTTTCCGTTTCTAGGGGCTGCACAGAACGGCTTCACCCCAGGATCGGCAAGTATTTTTTGAGGGCCCACCACACACGCCAGACTGCAAAATGAGAGGTGAGAAGGGCCCTGTCTTGATCATCCTAGAATCTTGGTGCTTTCCAGGATTCTTGGTGACCCAGTGAATGCAGCAGAACCCCCCCAAACACAGAGCCGGGAAGATGGGGAGCCGTTAACTTCCACTGCAACGTCCCACCTCCTAGCCAGTGCTCAGCAGAGACCAGCACCAACACTCCATCCAGGTTCCCCCTTTTGCACTTCCTTCCGACCCCAGTCTTGCCCCAGGCCCTCCTCAGCCCACTTCGGAGCTCTCCCAGCCCATCTTCTTCAGGCTTGGGTTCTTCGGAACACATAGCAAGGGGAAAAGAGAAATGTGGGGATGTCCGGTGGGATTGAGGGGAACTTCTGCCCAAAGTGGACCACTTCCGGGAGCAGGTCCACACCTCTGGAATGGGCCAGAATTAGGAAGGAGGGGTGGGTAAGCGGTGGCCCAGATGGCTGCCCAGAGTCCTGGCAGGAAGGCATTTGCAGAGGCCCAGCAACATTCTGAGAACCACCTAGGTAATCCGTGTTCTGTCCTCACCCAGGGCCCGGCCCCTGTAGGGGGCTCTAGCTGGGCCTGGCAACCGCCCTGGCCTCTACCCAGAATGGGGCGTGCTTCAGGAGCACTTCTAGAGACCCCGAGATGCCCTGAGCCACCAGGGTCGCAAGCCCGGTCTCTTCCCAGGGCCGGGAAGACAGTCTCCCTGGGTCTGGCTTCTCCTCCCCAGCAGGCTTGGCCAGTCTGGAAACAATGACTGCGGAGAGAAACTGCTTCTCATGGGGGTTTTGGAAACCGCGGCTGGGCCTCAGCAAACAGCTTTTGCAAAGGGCTATGGCTCCCCGTAGAAGCTTCCATGTGGGGCGGGTGCAGAGGAAGTGACAGAGACAATAGACAGCATTGTGTTTTCTCCCAGGAAGCTCTGCTCTGTGTTGCTTTCAGGGAAATTGACTCTGGGGCTGCTCTGTCTGTTCCAAAGCAACAGCTTTATGTGTTTATGTTAGTTCCAGGCTAGGAGGAACCCGCCCTTCCCACCTCATTAGCAACAAGACTGGCAGGGACCAACCATGCCATGGGGGGCTCTGTGCCCTAATTCGTGGGGCAAGGGCTGAACGTAGGAAGTCCTAACAATAATGCATCTTGGAGCATGAGCCATTGGTGGAGGGAGCCCAGCTTTGATGTGGGGCCCTGTCCTGATTAGGGCTGATGGCTGGGGCCCCGGCAGCCGTCTGGAAGGTGGCATAAGCCGGCATGGCATTTGGGATGTGGGCTTTTGCACCTGGGTCTGATGAAGTTTGATGGGATTTAACACACGCAAACATCAGCTTTTGTTCTGCAGGACAATGTCTCTCCCCAGCCCAGACTCAGTCTGAGACCCCCGTGGCACCCGTTTCCTCCCCGTCGCCTCTTGTCACTCTGCTCGTTGAAGTTTAATTAGGACAAGGAGGTTTCACGGGCTCATTTCTCACTCCAGCAACTTTCTAACACTTCTTAACGAGGAGGCCACAGCCTGAGGATGGGGGGAAGGAGAGGAGGCTGTGGGGAAGGAGCGAACGGTGGAGGAGACTGGGAGGGGCCAGCAGGGGATGTGTGTAGAAGAGCCGAACAGGCACAAAGGAAGCTCAAAACCACACCGGATCCTTGGGGAACTGGGGATTGATCTGGGAAGAAAAGAAAATAAAACAAATCCTAACTGGCCTTTGTTTTCTGGGTGGCCAGACAGTAACTTCCCCTGAATTCTCTCTGGTTCCGGAAAAGAAAGCAAAGGATCAATCAGAGTTGGCTTTGTGACTTTCAGAACTGGATCGCGTGGGCCATTAACACCTTAAACTCCTCTAACTCACACACAAGCTTTTCCCAGTCACTTGGTTCTCACTTACAAGAGTCACAGTGACCGTGTCCAGTGTCCCAAGCCACTCCTGAGCCAGGATCCCACAGGGGAGAGAGTGCTGTTCCCTGTGCAGGTGGTGGGAATCCCACATTAAGGGTACAATCCTGCTGACCTCAATGGAGGTGTTGGCAGGAAGAAATGGAGGTGGAGGGCGAGGGTATCCCTTTGTGTCCCTGCTTGTTAGTCAGTATAGTTCAGGTCTTGCTGCAGTAACAAACACCCAAAGTGGAGGCACTTAGGATGTACGAAGATTTTTTTCTCTTCTTCTACTACCATGTCCATGGTGGGTTGGCTCAGAGCTCTGCATTTTCCCTTTAGGAGCAGAACTGACCATGGGTTTGACAGAGGGAGAAAGAGATGATGACAGTGCCCTGGTTCTTGAGGTGCCTTCACAGAGGTGACCATATCAGTTGTGGCATTTCATTACTAAAGAAAGCAACACATACATATCTAACTTCCAAGGAGAGGAGACAAGTCCTTTTGTTACGTTTCTCGAAGGTAGACCAGAAATATTTGGTTAGTAGTACCAATAATCTTCTATTTAATTAGGTATTGCTGGGTAACAAATTACTCCAAAGCTTAGTGGCTTCAACCAACAGACATTTATTTTCTTACTCGGGAATCTGGGAGCAGCTTAGCTGTGAGTCCAGCTGTCCCCAGTCCAGCCCCCCTCAGTTGTAGCTATGGCCTCTCTATCCCTGCCCCTCTCCAACTGAGAAGAGGGTGAGAGAAGCAGAGTGAAAGACTTTCAAGAGTCTCCTGGTGAAGAAGGATAAAGAGAGAGAAAGAAAGGAAATACATACGTCCTTGGAGTTGCCTTCCCTTCTCTGCCTTATGCCGCCTCTGCTCTGCCCTGGTGGGTCTAACCTGTTGAGTCAGTGGTCTCTGCCCAGACAGACTGAGAGGCTCCTTTGTGCAGAAGATGAACAGATGGATGGACCCCCTCATTAGCTAAGTATATACTAAGCACATAAGCTTCCCAGGGCCTGGGTTCAAGTCAGAGCTACAGCGAAATGATAGCCCATTGTGTGTGTAACCTTTTGAGTTATGAGTGAAACTTCAAGGCCAAGAGCCTATTGAACATCCAGGCCCTGGTGAAACTCCTAGCAGAGATTTCAACCAATCAGGGATCCAGACAAGAGGAAAGAGTGGAGGCTCTAAAAGGAAACCCAGTGGGAAATCAGCAACGGGAGCAATGGAGGCGGGAGCAAGATGGGCAAGATGTGAGCTGCCAGGGGCCTTGATCTTGAGGCTCTGGCCCCCATGGATAGAAGGGTTTCCCGAGTCACCCTTTGACAACCTACAGGGCTCCCGTCAGTGGGGGATTCTCAGTTTGGGGAGGGAGCAGCAGGAGTATTGAACTTTGAAAATGACATCATCGTGCCTGTTTGGAAAAGTTGTCAATAGGGGCAATGTCCTCTTATGAACCTCCATCTCCTTTATTTCTAGAATTGCTGGGGTGGTTGTGCTTAGGATTCTCACCTCCTCTGGGATTCTGGCCTACTTAGAGCTCAGAGCCTGAAGTCTCCCTTCCAGGGCCCCTAAGGGGCTGTGTATAAGAGGAGAGGTTGGGGTGTTGTCCCCAGAAGGTAGGCGGGACCCATAGAGGACAGTGGGACCCCTTGGGTTGGGGGATCACTGGCCACAAGGACTATTCCTTAGATAGTCCCACTATTCACTCTTTGGTCAATCATTAGAAAGATTACTGGAATAAGAGAACATAAGCAACTTGGTCCAAACGAGAAAGGCTCAGTGTCTCCTTTCAGGGCTGGGAACCAGACTGACCTGAGCTAGAGGCAGCCTCATGCTGGGAACATCTTATTTGTCCAGGGAGACCCTTGGTCGTGTGCATGTGACCAAAAGCCCTGAGGATGTGAGCTGCCGGACTGGTGCCATGGGCCCCAACTTCCCCACCAGTGTGGGTGGGAAACAGTTCACCCAGACAGGCCCTAGGACCCTGGCCAGAGCCCACGTCGCTGGGGCCAACTCTTCCGTGGCGAGTAGTTTTCATTTTGTGATGGTTTTTCCCTCCGTCTCCTCTTGCTTACCCGTAGTAGACTCCCCTTAGGATATCCCTTTAGGAAACACTTAGGATTTTGATTCCAATGGGGAGACCATACCCCTGTTGCCATTCCCAAAGTGCTCAGTGGGCACCCGGTGGGAGGGGGGAGGACAGATAGAACCTCCTTGGAAGGTGGTTGGGCAGAATCTGCTGATGCTGTGCACCCTCGACCCAGGAGTACTGCTCCTCCCCAAGGGAAACAAGTGTATATCCCCACTTGGAGACATGGCCAGTGTTCATAGCACTCGGAAACCCCCAAATGTCCAAGGCAGAATCAATAAAGTGTGCGTATCCACATGAAGAAAACACCACACAGCAAAGAAAGTGCCTGAACCCAACATATACAGAACCACAGGGCTGAATGGGATACGTAATGGAAAGAAAGAAACCAGACAGAAAGGGTACGTGCTTCACAGATGCATTTATGTGAAATCTGGGGACAGGCAAAAGCATTCTGGGGGATAGGAATCAGGATGAATGGGGGGATCTCCTGCGGGGTGGGTGTTGATAGGAAGGGGTTGATAGCCTTCAGGGGCTGAATATGTTTCAGTTATTGACTGTGGTGGTAGGTACACAGATGTATCATGGAAAATGAAAAACCTTATCAAGGGGCATCTGGGTGGCTCAGTGGGTTAAAGCCTCTGCCTTTGGCACAGGTCATGATCTCGGGGTCCTGGGATAGAGCCCCACATCCGTGTCTCTGCTCAATAGGGAGCCTGCTTCCTCCTCTCTCTCTGCCTACCTGTGATCTCTCTCTCTCTGTCAAATAAATAAATAAAATCTTAAAAAAGGGAACCTTCATCAAGATACACTTTTCTTATTGAAATATATTTAACACATACTGTTACATCGGTTTTTGGTGTACAATGTAGTAATTGGACAAGTCTATACGTCACGCTGTGCTCATAAGTGTAGTTGTCATGTGTCCCCACACATCACACACTATTACAACGCTATTACAACTGTTACAACTATGACAACACCACAGACTATATTCCCTCTGCTGTGCCACCAAGATACAATTCGAAGACACACACACCTTACTGTATGGGTGCTGTTCTAGAAAGAACAACAGTTAATGTCATGAACAGGCTTCCTGCATGTTCTAGCTCTTTCTGAAGCTTTTAGAGATGTTTCCTTAGCAATGAAGAATCGATCACTCCATAAAAAACAAACAACCAAATAAACAAAACACAGCACACATGTCACTTTATCTCCCAGACTTCTGAGTCTTTCCAGGAAGAAATAATTTTGGAAGAATGACTTTCTAGTGGTAGAATTTTCTCTAAGGAGGCGATCCCTGCCCCGCCCCTTGTGTCAAGGTTGGTACGGCAAATAGTTTCAATTCTCAGATGTCATCTTCCAAGCAAAGAGTTCTCATTATGGTCTAATTACCTTGGCTATTGGAAACAGGAAACAGATAGCTGAGTTATTGAACTTAGGGGAAAAAGAAAAGAGAACCACTTCCTACCAATATCTTTAAACTTCCAAAAAAGATCACTGCTTAGTCTCCTCAGGGCTATTAGGTACATTAAAAATAAGCCTAATTATATATTTTAACAGGAAACCAAAGAAAGGTCCTGGAAAGTGCAGTTTCAATCTTTTAGATAAATAAAAATAAATGCGTGAGTGTGAACTATAAATAAATACGCCTTCCATTTTAAATGGCTTAATGACATATTTGCTTAAGGAATTTCTGCAAAAATAAGGTATGTCACATACTTTCCTCTGAAAGATAAAAGCCTACAGATAAATATAAAACACTCAATTTTTTTAAAAGTTGAGTAATGCATGCTGGTCAATAGGGTTCCCTTTTCTTTATAAATTTTTATGGTTTATGTGAACAGTCTAGGCAGGGGAACTTTGTGGAAGAGAATGTAGTGACAGAAAATCCCAAGAAATGGGGGGTGCTTGTCTTCTTGGCGAGGGCTGGATTTCAGAGTCACTTTACCCAACACCCTCACCTCTAGTGCAGAGACCACCCCTTCTACGGGGTGTGCAAAGTGGATCCCTCACTGGTTTCTCATTGTTCTTGGAAAATATATATCATGCCTATAAGCCCAGGGAGTGTGACTCATCAGAAGCCTTTCCATGTCATCTTGCTGCCAGTCCCTGTGATATTAGATACGATGTGAAAACTAACAAAGCAAGGACGATCGACATGGAAACAATGGGAAACAAAATCTGTATATTTTATTTCAAAGGGAAAATCTTCATCAATGTCTCGCCTGGCTCTTTGGAGACATGATGAACGTAGGCGTACTTTTAAACGTAGGCATAAATTAAACTTGCTTTAAAGCACAAGCAAACAAACAAAAACAAAAACAACAACAAAAAATTTAAAGCCGGAAGCAGCAGCCGAATAGCATCTTGCTGGAGAGACCAGCTTGGACGAGTAAAAACACACCGGGTCCCTTAAAACAGAACCCTGGGAGGGAAATAATTAATAGTCATCCTACCATTTTAAGGGAAAGTCTGGTAACTGAGAGAGCTCTTTATCAACAGTTCAGAAGTTAAGGAATGTGTTTTTAAACATTTTATTTGTTTATTTGACAGAGAGAGATCACAAGTAGGCAGAGAGGCAGGCAGAGACAGAGCAGAGGAAACAGGCTCCCCGCTGAGCAGAGCGCTGGACGCGGGCCTCGATCCCAGGACCCTGAGATCATGACCTGAGCTGAAGGCAGAGGCTTTAACCCACTGAGTCACCCAGGAGCCCAGGAATGTGTTTTTAAAGTATCCATCAGGTATAGGCTCCCAATGACTTTTGTGTAAACAATAAAGCCTTCAGGGAGGCTTTAACTGGTTTTCTGTCCCTGTCAAAATACACCTCTGTTTTTAGTAAGAGTTAATGTTTTGTTTTTTTAATTCATTTATTTGACAGAGAGAAATAAAGCTAGAAAGGGAACACAAGCAGGGGGAGTGAGAGAGGGAGAAGCAGGCTTCCCACCGAGCAGGGAGCCCGATGCGGGGCTCGATCCCGGGTCTCCAGGATCATGACCTGAGCTGAAGGCAGTCGCTTAACTAACTGAGCCACCCAGGTGCCCCAAGAGTTAATGGTTTTTATCAAAATTTATTTAAGATTATTAAAAATAGGGGCATCTGGGTGGCTCAGTTGGCTAAGCGATTGCCTTCGGCTCAGGTCATGACCCCGGAGACCCGGGATCGAGCCCCGCATCGGGCTCCCTGCTCGGTGGGAAGCCTGCTTCTCCCTCTCTCACTCCCCCTGCTTGTGTTCCCTCTCTGGCTGTGTTTCTCTCTGTCAAATAAATAAATAAAA
>PITA01015201.1:0-50929 GCA_004023965.1 Spilogale gracilis
GATGGTGATGATGGTGATGATGGTGATGGTGGTGATGGTGATGATGGTGATGATGGTGATGGTGGTGATGGTGATGATGATGGTGAGGATGATGGTGATGATGATGGTGATGATGATGATGGTGGTAATGATGGTGATGATGGTGATGATGGTGATGATGGTGATGATGGTGATGGTGGTGATGGTGATGATGGTGGTGGTGGTGCTGATGATGATGCTGATGGTGCTGATGGTGCTGATGGTCATGATGGTGATCATGATGATGATGGTGATGGTGATGATGGTGGTGATGGTGGTGATGGTGATGGTGATGATGGTGATGATAGTGGTGATGGTGATGGTGATGATGATGATGGTGATGATGACGATGGTAAGGATGGTGGTAGTGGTGGTGGGGATGGTAATGCACCTGGTGGATGTGGTGTGGCACAGCAGCACTGTCTCATGGCTTTTTTTTTTCTCTTTTTTTAAAGATTTATTTATTTATTTATTTATTTATTTATTTGACAGAGAGAGAGAGAGAGATCACAAGTAGTCAGAGAGGCAAGCAGAGAGAGAGGAGGAAGCAGGCTCCCTGCTGAGCAGAGAGCCCCATGCCAGCCTCGATCCCAGGACCCTGAGATCATGACCTGAGCCGAAAGCAGAGGCTTTAATTCACTGAGGCACCCAGGCGCCCTGTCTCATGGCTTTTATCTCTGGTGGATTCTACGTTTTACTCAGTCATATACTGAAGCTTCACAACCACACTTTTTCAGGGGCACAAATGTGCCTCCATTTTACAGAAGACAAATGAAGCAACTGTCTCGGGCCTGACACCCAGGAAGCAGGATTTGAAATTAGGGCCTGAAGATAGAGGGTGTCATTACCTCACTGCCACTCAGTTGGAAATGATGCATGTTCGATGAGGGAGCCATGACCCCCACTTCTCTGCCCAAAATGTGCCAGGAAGGCGCAGCCCCCTCTCTGGTCCCAGGTGAGTCCCAGGAAGCCTAGTCTAACAGGGGGCCATAGTCTCTGACATTGGCTGTAACACCATCCTTAGACCTGATTGTTACTTCAGGTGGTTGGAGGGGACAGTGGTGATATTTGGGGTATCCCCAGCCACACATTAGAAAGAGACCTTGAGGCGACAGGGCAGACCCCTTCTCTCTAGCCTATATCGCATTGGATACACAGGGACCTGGGCTGGACCATTTTGGGGTCCACCCAGCATAGGGCCTTAAGAGCAACCCAGAAGAAGAGCCCGTCTTCACCCTTAGGAAAGAGAACATTTTGGGACCATGGGTGGGCAGGAGGAGACCAGTCCTGAAGTACAGGAGTGAGACAGTGACTGACTCAGAGGAGAGCAGGGGTCTCCTGTCTCCTTCACACAAGGCCAGCGGCGAGTCTCGGGAGTGGTGGTGGGTGGGTGAAGCATTCCTCCACCCCCGTGACATAAACCTAATGGGGGACACTGAAGGAGGCATTGGCTCCTTGCAGCCACGCCCATGTTGGCCCTGCCAGTCCTCACCTGGTGCCCAGGAGCACGCTGTGGGCCTGCAGAGGTGTGCACAGGCTCAGTTCCCCCAGGAGAGAGGGAAGACCACAGCCCCTTTTCTATAGGGTTGCCCACCTCCCCTGAGAGGACACTCAGCCCGTCAGGCTGCCTGATGACTCCTCGCCTGTGTCTCCTTCCCAACACCTTTGTTATCAGGGAGTCAGAGGCTGAGGGCCCCAAGGGGCCTGCTGATGAGGCCCTACTGACGCCACAGCTCTCTGAAGTCGCAGCCCTATCCAGACCTTGGGAGGTCTCTGATAAGGTGACATGGAGGAGGAGAACCAGGCATGGGGGGGGGTATGGCATTTCAAACAGAGGGAATAGCAGGTGGAGAGGCCTTAAACAGGAACGTGCTTCCTACCGGTCTTGTGGGGGCTTTCCCAAGGATGGCCCCGGGGATGCGGTTCTCCCACATCTGGTGAGGAGGGGTCACCCAGCAAGGCTAGGGGGCCCTTCAGGCTGTCAGAAGCTGGGGCAGGCATCCAAGGTGCCCCATCCACCCTAGCCAGGCAGTCCACAAAATTTGGCTTCACCAGGAGGTGCATGTGCAGCTTACTCTCCCCAGCCCGGACAGCCTCATAGGTTTAAATATTTTCAGCTTGAAAATATTCCCATCAGAAGATCCTCTGAGAGACACGCATTAGTGACCGATAGCCCTGTGTGTGTCACCCACCGAGGGACTGTCCTGGACTCTGCCCATGGCTCCAGGGACACACAGGTGGTGTGCAGTGGGATGGGCAGCTGCTGCGGCTGGGGAGGGAGGGCAGAGCCCTGCTGGGGTCAGAGGTCAGGGCTTCAGAAGTTCCTCCCTAAGCTATGGTCACCCCCATTTCACGCACCAGGGTCTGGAGGCAATGGCAGGTGACAGGAGGCCCAGCGATACCCAGGTGATGGCCAGTGGCAGCTGCCCCCAGTTGTCACAGGGCCTGGAGGGGGCCAACCAAGGGAGCCAGAGGGGTGTGACTCTGATCCTGCAGCCATGCACGAAGACATGTATGGGGCACGTGCTAGGCTCTGAGCACACGGCCACCAACGGGAGGCACTTCTGCACTCTCCTCCTGAGGCTCACACGGTAGACCAGACTTGTCTCCCCTTGTGTACCATCTCCAGAGAAGCAAGGACGAGTACCCACAGAGAGATGGAGTCTGTCCACATGACACTTCTCTGCCTGCTGTGCCACATTCGAGCACTTTCCCTGCCCGACCTGGACTCTACCTGGGTACGGGCCACCCATGCACAACCCAACACGCACGGTAACCCTTCCCATCTGCGGGCGTCCACGAGGCAGGAGCAAGGGCAGAAGGGCAGCAGGGCTGGAGTCCAGCGCCCACGGCCTGGTGCAGGAACTGGTGACATGCACCAGCAAAGTGCTCTGCAGCCTGAGGGGTGAGGGGGAGGGGGCATTCTGCAGCTTGCCGGGGCGGGGGGGCTCCTGCCACAGCCTGCGGTGGCCCACAGCTGAGCCCCACTGGCCAGGGAGTGTGGAGGTCTCCACCCCAGCAGACCCTGCACTGTCTATCCCTGGAACCCCACAGGATGGCAGCCAATGGGGGGTCCTGGCCCCTGGAGAGCAGACCCCATGGGGCTGCCAGGCAGGCCATTCTTCCCATGCCTTGTCCAGGGCAATGCACCCCCCCCCAACCCACACTCTGCACCCAAGACATCCTCCAGGCCATGGGATGGTCGGGCAGAATGGCAGGTGGCCCAGTCCACCATGCTCACCCCAGCCCCAACCTCAGAGCTCTGACTTGGGGCTGCTTAGCCAGAGTTGGGACTTGGGGGTGACTGACTGGCCACTCTGAGCCTCCCAGTGTGGACACAGCTGTCCTGAGAGCCCACGGATGGTGCCTCAGACCCCAGCCCCCTACCACACAGCCCACTTACTGGCAGCTCACAGACCCCTGGGGAGTGTCCGAGGTGCTGGGGTCCCGCAGGGTCAAAGAGAACACTCCGGTCCTGGCGCCGGCAGCCCATTTCGGTGGGCGGCACCCTCTGCTGCTCCAGGCCCCTGCCACCCAGACTGGAGGATCCTGGTCCCCAGCAGAGGACACCGAGACGCCCCAAAAGCCGCCAGCTGCCCATGACCCCGGGGTTTGTGAGGGAGTCACGCATTCCTGCACAGACGCTCACACATGGCTCGATATGCAGACACCTCTGTGTACCTGACCAGGCACCCACACGGGGACCCTCCTGAGGCCACTCGCTTGCACCTGCACCAGATGAGGCCTCGAGGCGCCCCCTGCTGGCCAAGTCCCAAGACACTGCCTGCCAAGATCCCTCCGGCGGTGGGAAGCCGCGGGCACATAGCATAGACCTGGGGTACCCGCTGAGGTGTTCACGCCCTGGAGGCAACCACCAACCTCTCTCTTCCACACCTTTAAATAAATCTATTTTTTAAAGGAAATTTATTAGAAATAAATAGACCAGCATCACCTGCCACCAGTACAGGGCAATCGAATAGAAATCCATGTAACCCGACAGGTCAGGGGCCCCTCCCTGAAGCTGGCCGCCCGGCCCACAGCCCCAAGGGGAGCCAAAGGGTGGCATGGGGCCCAGCACCACCAAGGGATGCTAATTCCCTGGTCTGCTCCTGCTGCCCTCCCCCAGGGCAGACCTCAAGGCTGAGAGATCTTAGCTTCCCTTTGCCAGCAGGGTTTCTGCCTCACAGGGTTGTCTCTGTAACTGAAGATTAAAAAGCCATCTTCCAGAAGGTCCCGAGGCAGCTGCCTTCCCTGCTCTGGGCCCCACCAGCACACAACATCAGAGGTCCCTGCCTGCCAAGCCCACTCATCTGGGTCTCTGTGGGGTGCTGTGTTCTGGGCTGCTCTGGGGTTGGGAAGATGGAGGGGAGGGGAGAGAGGGGAGGGAAGGCAAGCAGAGGGAGGCAGGGGAAGGGGAGGGAGGGGCTACGGAGACTGTCCCATCTCAAGAGGCAGCAGAGTTGAGGTTGTGCCCAGTTGTGGGGCAGGGGGCCCCACAAGGTCCTGCAAGGTCCACTGCAGAAGCCTCTGAGGATAAGGACAAAGGACAGGTCAGATCCGGGCACCCCCACCGTCCCTCTTCCCGAGACCACTGCAGGGGCTCGGCCTGGCCAGGACCCTCCTCCTGCAAGCTCAGCACTCACCCGTCTATCCATGTCCAGTCCACCCTGACATTGAGACAGCAGGTGTGGGCAGACAGATGTCACAGTCCCCTATGCCCAGAGAAGGGGTGGGAAGGGTTCCAAGATGCCCTACCCCACCCGGCCCGCTGCTGGGCCTGGACCACACAGTGGGGTGTGGATGGGAGACAGGCCCCCAGCCCGGAACTTTCCACAGAGATGGAAGGAAAAGTTCAAGCTGGTCTTGAGCAAATCCCACTCAAGGGAGGGGAGGCCACGTCACTAAGAACACACAGCCCCTCCTGGGAGGCCTGGTTCTTCTCTCTCTTCCCCCTGCTGCGGTGTCCCAGGGGCCAGCCCAAGCACACAGCCACTGATAACTCACAATTGCCATCTTGCTGTCTTACGCAAAGATAAATGTGCTTCAAATCTAACTTGGATTTCCAGCCGAGAGGTGAGCTGCTTCCCAATGTCCCATCTCTCTCTGCATATCCTGGTTTCCTAGCATGAGGCCACTGCCTCCCCACCTGCTGGCCATGGCTTCTATTCATCCTTGGATCGGGCTGAGGCCACCACCATGCATGTTCTGACCCATGTTGTCCCTCTGCTCTCACCCTGAGTTCAGTCTCTGGGGTCTGCTTGGAGGCCCAGGGCAGGGGCTGCAGTGCAGGGGAGGAGAGCTGCTCAGGGTGGCCTAGGGGGACAGTGGGGAGGGGGCCCAGCTTGGTGACACAAGGTTATGGCTCCACAAAGCCACATGTGTGACAATGGCATGACAACAGTGTGTCTGTGTGTTCTAGCTCTGGAGGCTCTAAGCCCAGAGGGAGGCTGGGTGACAGGGACCGGGACTTCTGTGCCACCCCGCCCCTTCCCATGGTCTGCTGTCATTCAAACAAAACACTAGGCTGTGTATTACATCTTTATGTAAATAATTCTGTGTAATATTTTCATAACCACACATGTGTGGGGGGCTGGCCACTGCGGGTGCCAGGGAGGGGGGCCAGCAGGTAACGGGGTAGAAGGGGTGTGGCAGACCCCACCTCAGGGAAGCCGGGCCAACTCCAGGCTCAGGGTGCTGACACAGGGAGGCTCTCAACCAGAGAGCCCGGGAGGAGGCCAACGCACCGTGTCCACACTCAGCATGGCCTGGCAGCCTCCTTCTCACAGGCGCGGCCCCTGCTGAGACAGGTGGGGAGCTAGGGGCTTCTCCTCTGCTCTGTTGAGCCCCCTAATTTTAAACAAAACTGTCTCAATGACCATGGTACTAGCTTGCACTCCCCAGCAGGCCCAGCCCTCACCATTAAATCCTGCGGGGTTGTCCCCCCTGTCCATCCCCCCACACAGGGGGCAGCAGACCAGTCAGGGCATGGGCTGGTCCCCAGGGGCCTGAAATGGCGGCCACCTCGCGGGTGGCGGGGAGTCCGCAGCACCCTTGGGTAACCAGGCGCGGAGCTGGGGGACCCCCACATTGGACTCCAAGTGCTCTTGCTCTCACGCCACGCTGGGGTGAGACCCAGGGCCCGAGCCCCCGCCTGTACCCCCCTCCAAGGCAGCAGAAGATGGCGGGCTGGAGAGCCTTGAGGTGGGCAAGGCCCTAGCGGGACAGCCCACTCCCCCGCCCCCGCCACCACCGCTGTGGCTGCATCCTGTCCCCCCTCCTCCTTCGCATGAGATAAATGCACATTTGTGTCCAGGCAGACTGTGGTTTTGCCTGGATTCCATTTGGGCCCCATCGGTTTCCGAGCATACTTGTAAAAGGAACTGCTTCTTTGCAGGCCCCGGTCCCCCGGTGCCCTGCTGGGTAAGGACTTCTGCCGTGCACCTGCTGCCCCTGTTGGCAGAGTCCCATCGCACCTGGGGACCCAGAGCATCAGGCGGGCCTGCACTCCAACCTCCCCACGACTCCCTGAGACGCCACCAGGGGGTGCCCGCCACCCACCAAACCCTCAGGGCGGGTGGGGGACACCTCCCAGCCTAGGCAGACCTGGGGCCACCACAGGAAAGGGGACACTGGAAGGCTCTGTGGGATCAGGGGTGGAATCTGCATGGCTTTGAACCTGAGGGGAACGGAAGGAGTGCTTACAGCCCAGGCAAATCCTCTGCGTCCCTCCAGCCTGGGGATGCCATAGGGCCAAGGGACTGACCCGCTGCTCTGGAGGAAGCCTAGCTCCCAGAGGACAGCTCCTAATGTGCTGGGGGCCTCCATGGGCCCTGAGCTGGGTCTGCTTATCTTCTGAGCACAGAAATCATCCAGACTGACCCAAATCATGCTCACAAAATAAGGGCTGAGCCGTACAGACACCTGTCACCAAGCCCTCCCACAGGGGAGGTGGGCAGCAGTGAGGAGAGGAGGGGCAGCACCGGGACCCTTCACCCACCCCAACCTCAGCCACGGTGGGGCCACCTCAGGGGCTGAAGACATGCTTGCCAGTGTCCGTCCACGCACGTGCCTGCCAGGGACCTGACTGGTCCCCACCAGCCCCCAGGCCACTACCAGGCCAGGCTTGCCTCTGAGCCTTTGGCGGCCGGGAAGTGACCCTCCGGCCCTCCCTGTGGGCCACGCAGGGTGGGCTCGGCTTTCTCGGCAGATGCTGTGTGTTGCTGCGCATTAATTATCGGACACTTGGAATAATGTGTTCCGGGAAGTTCCAGCTATATTTAGCCTGGTGGTTTTCTCGCCAGCCTCATCTCCCTGAACCTGCTCTAAGGAGAAGAACCAGCCCCACCCAGACCGCTTATCTACACTTGGAGGCCAGAGCCAGGGCTCTGGGAGACCTGGTGTGTCCTCGGTCTTCCCGTCTGTGAAGGGGACACAGGCACACCAACTCCAGCTGCAGCCCCCCGGCCCCCCACTTATCCACACTGGTGGCTGGCTGGTGGCAGAGTCTCCTCAGCGTCCTCGGTACCAGGTCGAGAGGTGCTGTGTGTTTCAGGGAAGCACAGTGGTATCTTCAGAGGCATTTTGCCATCTGAACCGTGCCCCCAGGGCCTTCAGGAAGCTCCACTGCCTTCCTGTCTCTGCAGCCTGGTCCCAACACCGAGGTCCCGGGGGAAGGGGGTGCGGGTAGCACAGGCAAAGGTGCAGGGAACCCCAAACAAGGAGAGGCATGCGGGCCAGTGGCCGCGGGAAGCAAGCAGGTGTTGGTGGCCCTCTCATCTCCCAACCAGGCCCCGGGGGTGGGGGACATCAGGCCCGTGCCTCAGACTGTCTCGTGGGCCCCCAACCCTGGGCCAGTGCACCCCAGCACCTTTTGGGCCCCCACATCCCACAGGCTCTCTCCCTGCTCTGTAGCAGCAAGGTCTCATCAGTTACCCTGGGGAAGCTGTGGGCCTGCTGGGCCCACCCACCCCTGTAATCAGTGGCTCCTGGAGGAGGCCCAGCCTCCAGCAACTGCTGTAGATCAGCTGGACCTGGGCTCCTCCAGGAGATAGGGTGGGTGGGCCCTGCGGGGTGGCCAGCAGGTCCAGGACCAAGCTGAGCCTCCCAAGGTGCCCAAGAGGAGCTCCTATTACGCGTGGGCAACTCAGGGGAAGGCGGGCAGGGCTTGTTCCTAGGGTCTGTAAGAGCCAGGTGGGGTCTCGCCCTGCCCTCCTACACCCCTCCCCCAGTCTCTTCTCCACACATGGCCCTCTGCCTCCTTGGTCTTCATCTCCTCTTTAGCTCTTTCCCACCCCAGGGCTTTTGCATGTGCTGTTCCTGCTGCCTAAAAGATGCCCTAGGCCTTCCCATTGCCAGGCCTTCTTGTCCGGCTCTCAGCACCAAGGACACCCTCCTCAGAGAGGCCTCTTGAAAGCCTGTCTCACATAACTCCTGCCCTCTGTTCCACTTTATTCTGGGCGGTCCCCACCAGCTGCCACGATCAGGCTCTGTCCTTGTTGCTTTATTTATTCTCTCCCCCCCCTGTGAGCCCGTGGGGTTAGGGGCTTGTCAGCCATCCCGTGCAAGTCCAAATCAACCCTCAGGTCCCAGGGAGTCCCAGGAGTGCCCATCCCAGGAGCAGGGATAGCGGCAGGGCCTGGGGGAGGTCTGGTCCTACCCATCTTTAGAAAGAATAAATAGAAAGACTCCACCCTTTAGGAAAAAACTGAGCCCTTTGAGGAAGGATGACAGAGAGTCAAGTACTGGGTCATCAGTGTGATCCCTGAGCCCCCTCCCTCCCCCATAGCTGGGGCCTCTCCACTGCCAGACCTCCAGGCTCCTCCTACTGCCAGGCTTCCTCCAAAGCCCAGCCCAGGAGCCCAGTGCCCTGGGAGGGCCCTCTAGTCTGAAAGGCCCATACTGACCCAGTAAGGGAGTGAGCTCAGGACTCCAGCCTTGAGGCCACGGTCACTCTGGGAGAGAACTCCCACCCAAATCTCAGAAAGACCCTCCACAGTTGCCCAGGTGAGGCCTAGGTAGGGCCAGAGCTCAGACGTGCCCAGAGCTGGACCTCCAAGGGGAGAGGGGCAGCCCAGGAGAGCTTCCTGGAGGAGGCGATGACCAGAAGGGACAGCAAATAGAAAAGGAGGAGAGAAGCTAGAGGACACCTAGCAAAAATTAGGGGCGACACACAAGGGAAGGGTGTAGGGAGGAAGAGAGGAAGAGAGAACTGGCAGAGCAGAGTCGGATGTGACCAGCAGGGGGCGCTGCCTGCCGCCATGGCCCAGGTCCTGGCAGGCGGGTGGGTGCGTCCAGGGCTCCTGAGAGGCCAGGCCTTCCTGTGAACCTAGAGTACATCCACCCCTCAGCCCAGGGCTTGGTGGCCAGACCCTGGGGAGGGCTCTGCAGGGCGGACAGTTCACATTGACCCTCCTGGCCCAGCCCGGGACAGGCTCCTGAAGGGCATTCTGTCTTCGGGGAGATAGGCCGGCACCAGATAACTGACGATCCAGTCACAGCCTCACCCACCCGTCCCTCAACAGCCCAAGGAGGGGGGCACCACTACGAACCTCTCTTTGCAGATGGGGAACCGGGGCATGGAGCAGCTCAGGGCATGCCCTGAGCCCAGCAAGAACGAAGGCTGGCTTGAGCAGTCTCTTGCTCCCCCCTACCCCATTGGTGTTCCTCGATCTGTCCCTTCAGCCCCCAGCAGCGAATGGGCTCTGGGGTGGGACCGTGGGCACTAGCAGGAGCAGAGACAGTGTCCCCCAGCAGCACCTGGAGCCTGGGGGACTGTAGCCCCAAGCTTAGCATCCCACACTGGGCTCCCTTCCTCCCCCTACCCTGTAAAGTGGGGCACAGATGACCAAAAAACTGAAGGGACCTGCAACTCTGTCGGTCCCCATGCTACACGGCTCCCCAGCCTGGGACTCGGTTTCCCTGGTGCTAAGAGACAGGATTGGGTGGGTCTGTGTGATGTCCATGGAGTGTGCCCGGGCTGCCCTGTAGGATGCAGGGAGCAGGGGGTGCGACTGGGGCAGGGGTTCCAGGGAGTACAGCTGGGCCGCTAAGCCTGTCACCCTATGGCTGAGTGAGCCCAAAGTCACTGGGGTCACACCAGGCACGCCTCCTGAGCACCCCAACTGCCAAGGCGAGCCCTCCACACCCCTGTCGCAGTTAGGGTGCCGCCAAAGGTCAGGGCGGTCTCTGCTGTAAACGCCCTTTCCCAGGCACGGGGGGCTCAAAGTCCGGAGCTGCCTTCTCCCGCGACCCAGGCATCTGCCCTGGAGGCACGGCGGGGGCAGCACCCTGGACTCAGCCATTTCAGGACAGGGAGGGATGGGGAGCTCCCTCCCTCCCAGTGGGGGGGCTAAAGGTAGAGCAGGTCCCAGGTGCTCATCTTAACGCACCCGATGGCCCAGAGTTCATGCTGCAAACTCAGGTGGGGAGGGAAGAGGCCGGGCTTCAGGAGCAGGGTCTGGAGCAGTGTCTGGAGGCGCCCGTGCTGATAACAGCTGCTCAGAGCTCTTCCCAGCAAGCAGGGGGTGGGGAGGGGGTGCGGATTTATCAACATTCCTGGTTCTTGCATCCCGGTTGACGTGGGTTGAGAGAAACACACCGAGGCGTCCGTTTGGAGTGACAGGCTGAAACCAGCGTCACTTGTCGCATGGCAAAACCCTGGGCAGCTGTTACAAATCCGTGCTTAGGGGGCACCTGGGGGGCTCCGTCAGTTGAGCCTCTGACTCTCAGTTTCAGCTCATGAAATCGAGCCTTGCATGGGGCCCTGTGCTCAGTACAGGGTCTGCTTGAGATTCCCCCCCTCCCTCTGCTCCTCCCACCCCGCCCCCAGCACATGCCCACTCTCTTCACTCTCTCTCTAGAATAAATAAATAAATCTTTTTAAAAATATACGTGCTCCTGTGGAAGGACAGTATGTATATTGGGCAGAGAAAGAAAGAACACGAAACTAATGGTGTGGGGGTCAGATTTGCTCCAAAAGAACAAGGGCGTGCCCTTTACATGGAAGATGTGAGCCTACAAAGGGGCAGGTGCGTTGGGAGGGAGAGTTTCTGGGAGCCTGTGGGGAGGAAGGTTCTCTTTCAGAAACTCAGTGTTGTCTCAACTGTGAATGTGAACATGGGTAATTCAAAGAAAGGCCAAAAGGCAGTCCTAGGGACAGCTGTGTTTTGACAGAAAGGAAAAAAAATCACTAACAACTAATTCTTCCCACCTCGGCTCCCACCATCTTTCAGATGGAATTCCAACTTCTCTGCCTGGTTTCTCCCCAACCACATGTACAGAGCAGTCCCCTGCAGACCACTCCATCTATTCCCTCTGCCCTGAAAGCCTTTCCTGCTCACCTCATTCAGCAAACTTCTATTCATACTTCCAAGCCCTACCCAGGACGGACAGCCCTCTGGCTGCGACACTTAAAACCCCATTGATCACCAGGGTTGATCAGGCTGGTCTGGCCAGCTGGGCAGGTGTCCTCTTCCTCCCGTACCACTCCATGTGCGTCCCTCCTGAAGCTGAGCCATCAGTCGAAGAGGACGACTTTCCGCAATAGAGGATGGCCACTCTCCAGTCAAGGGCATATGAGTAGAGACCCCCCGCTGTTAGAATCTCCAAACGAGCTCTCAAAAGCTTGCCCAAATGCCCTTTCCTCTGCAAGGCCAACAGATACACGTCTGTGGAGGATAAGCTCTTCCCTGAGGGTTCGATGGCCCGGGGGACTCTTGGTTCTTCCTTGCTGAGCCCTGTACTGGCCTCCAGCTGTAAAATGGGGCAATAGGGCCTCCTGGCAGGGCTGTTTCCAGGGCTGATGCAGGGAGATAGGCCTATCGGGTTCTCAGTGTGTGATGACAGTGAGGATAAGTATAGGAAGCAGGAGCCAGGCCAGGTTGAGCTCCTTCTCATCCCAGTCTCCCTGGGAGCTTGGGCTCGTCACCCCCACTCCTTAGATGAGGAAGCCAAGGCTCACAGGGTGCCCGGACTTGCCCTAGACAAACAAAATGAAGGGAGTACTGGGCTGCGCTCCAGGTGGCCTCTTTTTGAGGCTGGAAACAACACACATACACTCACAACCAATGGGCTGAGTTCCCATGCCCACTTCCCAAGGACCCCAATCTCCTGGCCAGCCAATCAGCGACCACAGGTGCGGTACAACTCAGGGCCCCAGCTGGGAATTGACAGTGAAAGGGTGCCCCATTGCTCCACCTGAGGCAGGAGGAGGGTGTGCTGGGACTATGCCAGGGGGCCAAAGGTTGTGTTTTGCTTCTTCTAGGTCTGCAACTTTGACCTGAAATGTTCAGCTCTAGGAAGGGAGGGCGAGGCTAGCGCCGACCCTGGGATGTCCCCTGGCAAGGCCTCAGGCATGTAGAGGGCAGAGTTTGGAGCGGGGTTCAGGAGGCTGGGGACAGCTCTACCTCCACGTGGGAACTTGGACCAGTTCACCTCCCGGCCTCAGCTCCCCATCTGTAGCAAGGTGGCCATGTCAGCTTCTCTTTCTGTGGATATGGGTAGACTAACCACTTCCCAGAATCAAAATAGGTCCAGGTCCAAATCCAGAGACTCGGGACACTGGAAATGATGTTCTTCAACCCAAAGGGTGTCCCCAGCAGTTAGCTTGTAGTGTGTGAGCATCCGGGAGCTAGAAGACCACCGCAGACAGGACCTGGGCCCTCAAGTGAAATGTCCCTGTCCAGAGGAGCCTCCTCACTGCCCCCATCATGGCCCCAAGTCCAGGGGAGGAAAGTGACAGAGGGACGAGGGGAATTTATCCCCACCCCATGCTGTCTCCCTCCCCAAGTTCCCACAGGGACCAGGACGCGGGCAGGAAGAAGGTGCAGGCGTTCTCCAGCCAAGCCAGAGGGGAGATAAGCCCCCAGGAAGGCTCTGGCCATAGCAGTCATGTTTATCAGGCCACAAGCAAAACCAACAGAGGAAAATGCCACAGTGGGGCTGGGCAAACAGCCCTGGGCTGCTCTCCACCCCGTGCAGGCCCAGTCCTCTGCATCACCCCTGCTGCTCCATGTCCCAGCAGAGAACCGGCCCGGCTTATCTCCACGAGAAACACTCACATCCCGGAATCCATGGAGCAAACGCGGCCAGCTGGCAGCCGCTGTGACCTACCAGCCCTGAACGTGGAGGGGTGTGAACGGCCTTGGTGCAGAAACCAAAAGGAGCTCAAAGGAGACTGCTCCATGGCAGACACGAAAGGCCCAGCACATCCTTCTGCCTGCAGCCAGTGGACAGGACCTGCCCTGTTCCCATGGGGCTGCTCCTTACTCCTTACCCCTCAGCAGCCAGACCCGTGGGGAAAACCAGATACAGCCTCCTCCCAGCGGGGCACAGGGCGCAGGGTGTGACACACATGCCCATGATCCGTGCATAAACAAAGTGTCGTGCATGTCATAGTACTTAGTCCAGTATCGCTCAGAGCGTTCAGCGAACGTCAGGCCCGTGGAACGCTCCTGCTGAGAGGATCCCCCAGCCAGCCCCTGGAAAGCCTGTGCTTCTCCCCGCCGCAGCGCTCATCAGCACATGAAAGCTCGGGGGAAAGTCTTCCCAAATGTCATGTTTTTAAGCCTATTTCACTTCATTTCACCTGTTCTCCATTCACCCCAGAGCCCTTTCCAAGGAATGCCAGTGAAGCCCCACGATCCTGCTTTGAGAAACCTGTTCCACACCTCCCATTCACCTAAACCTCTTACCCTCAGAGAGGGGACCCTCAGAGCTCCCCACAAAGGATCTAGAGACAGCACTTATGTCTGAGGGCTCTCCGGGTCATCCCTACACATGCCAGCTTCAGGACTGCCTCAATATCAAAGCTCTCCAGAAACCCACGGGGCGCCTGGGTGGCTCAGTTGGTTAAGCGACTGCCTTTAGCTCAGGTCATGATCCCAGAGTCCTGGGATCGAGCCCTACATTGGGCTCCCTGCTTGGTGGGAGGCCTGCTTCTCCCTCTCTCACTCTCCCTGCTTGTGTTCCCTAGTGTTCCCTCTCTAGCTGTGTTTCTGTCAAATAAATAAATAAAATCTTTTTAAAAATTAAAAAAAAAAATAAAAAAAGAAACCCCCTCACCACCACCACCACCACAAGAGATGGGCTAATCTTCAGCAGGTACTTGTGGGACTCGCTGGCCACAGGGGCTGGCTCTGGGCCCACCCCCTGCTCCAAGCCACCCCCTTGGAACAGGCATCATCCCTCTCACCAATGAAGACAGCCGTGGAGGTACAGGGCCTTGCTCAGATACATCAGCTGGTCAGCGATGAGTGCCCAGTCTTCTAGGCCCAGGGGAGTGACCTTCCTGCAAAGAGTGACCTCCTGTGGGAAGTCCGGTCTTTCACTGAAATAATCGTTGAACCAGGAGTCAGCCACAAAAGGACTGTGCAAGGAAGTGATGGTCAGTAGGGAGAGGTGGGGCCTGTGGCAACAGGGAGTGCCCTGCTTGTTCCAAGGGAAGGCCCTCACCTGGGATAAATATGCCCTGTGCTTTGTTTTGTTTTCTGAGAACAAAATAAATCTGTATTTTTACATAATTTTTCCCATTTTTAAAACACAATGGGGCAAGCGCACACAGCTGCCTGTTTGCAGCCCCCAGTCTCAGTGCTCAGAGTGGAAGGAACCATGTGCGGAGCACACTGCTGTACCCGGAGCTCCAGCAGCTGTCACAACTCCCTAGATTGTTCTGCATGGCTTTCTCCGAGTCTCTCCAGGCCTGCCCCATACTTGGGCTCACGGGAGCGGGCCACGCCTGCTTGCTTACTCGTGTGCCCCCAGGCCTGGCCCATCACACACTCGGCAAAGGAGTGGGGAAAGAACACAGTTGCTCATCTTGGCCAGGCCTGGCTCCAGCACACCTACCAGGGGACAGTGGCCCAAGAATGGGTGCGGCTGTGTTCCAGGCACCCCTCTGAGCACCTCTCCCCTGGGCTGGGTCTCCGGGTGTAGATATGGCCTTTGGGCTGGTGGAGGGTGGGGGGCTTCTTTCCGCAGCCCCAGAGGAAAGAGGAGGGGAGGGAGCTGCCCCCAGGGTCTGCAGCCGCCCCTGGTGCCTCCCTGTCAGCATGCTGGGCGGGGTCTCCACCCCACAAGATGCCCTGGCCCCTTATCTGCTCTCCAGAGGAAGTCAAGCCAGGGCAAGGGATTCCGGGGCCGGGGCGCCAGCCCATGTCTGCATCATCAGGAGCCAGGAGTCACTGGGTTTCTTCGCAATAAGCCATCTGCAGAAACGTCCCAGCTGCGGCGGCGGCTACACGGGAAATTCTTTGCACATGAGGAATGGGGCTGGCGAGCCCTGGGCGGTGCCTCGGAGGCAGGCGCTGCCTGGGACGGGCTAGAGTCAGAGCTGGAGCAACGAGGCCACCCTGGGGTCAGCCTGGAGGGCTGTCCGCCAACCTGCCCACCTGCTCTCCCAAAGGAGGGTTTGCTGGCTGAGTCCAGACAGCCGGCACAACTGGGTGCCTCCCTGGTGAGCTCTGGGTGGCATCGGCTTATGAACTGGGGGCCAGGGGGGCACCACTGACCATGAGGCCTCATGGCTTCAGCGGCCAGGACACTGGTAGCAGAGAAGAAAGAGTCTGCCTCCTGCCAGCCAGAGCCGGGACTTTCCAGAGGCTGATGCCAGGGTCCCTTGCAGGCCTCTGCTCCTTTCTTGACCACATTCCCCCCGCAGGTGAGAAACCACCTAGCTGGGACAAAGGGGATGCTGCCTGCAAGGGACTAACCGGCCCACAGGTCCAGGAGCTGCCCCAGGAGGTCAGCCATTCACCCAGCCTTCAGGAGGGGGCATACTTCAGACCCTCACCTGAGCCGCAACTTCCCCTTCTCAGGAACAAGACCCAAGGCCCAGAGTCCAAGGGCTGGGTCTGGACCCGACCACTCCTCCAGGTGACACCCAACTCCTAGCTCAAAACTATGGCCTGCAGGGGCCCCCAAAAGTGGCCAACCCAGACAAGCTCCCTGGGGTGTCACCCCGCAGCAGCTCCCCCATGGACCCCTGCTGCCCTCCCCAGAGGATCTGGACCCCCAGAGGGGAAGGCTAAGCTCCCCGCTGCCCACACAGTCTCTGGAACACCAGAAGCCTCCTTGAAGCCCCTAGACCCGGGGATATGGCTGAGGTGCCGCCTGAGGCATTGAGGGGCCTGGCGGGCTGGCCTGGCTCCCAGTCACCAAGGAGTGAAGGAGGCTTCTGCTAAAACCAGACCTGCCTGCAGCAATGAGTCCTTTTGTGGACCCGGGGGTCTTGCCAGGCCCTGAGTCAGGGAGCTCAAGGCCCCAGGAGGCCCATCTGGAAGTCAGTGTCCCAGCCAGCTGCCCACCTAGGAGTGACCACGACTATCAGAGAGACGGCCAGCCAGGCAGGAGCAGAGGGCTCAGGACCAGCTCAGGGGTGGCCAGCCAGAGAGGAGGAAATCCTGTCACCTTCAAGGCATCCATGTGCCCACACACACGGTGTCCGCGCGGGACATGTGCACGTGCGGGCATGCAGGGTGCGCGGCAGATGTGCCCGAGACGGGCATGAGCGTGGCCCTTTGTGCCCTCGCCCCGGAGCCTGCAACTGCAGGAGGAATAGGCTAGGTCCTCGGAAGTGCACCCCGCACTCAGACAAAGAGCCTAGGACACCTCTGGGAAGAGGTTCCCTCTCGGCTCAGATGGAGCAAATATGCCCTAATGCTATGAACTGAGAGGCAGGAGGCTCCCCACTTACCCCTTAAACAGCATTCCTGGGACCACCGGACTGTCTTCTGCCAAGCCATACAAGTATTACCTATTTTCCATTCCATTTAAATTTATTTGTCTCCATACTATTTGTTCATTGTGGGAAAAAGGGAAAGTACAAACAAATGTAAAAGATAGAAATAAAAGGCACATGAGGTCCCAGGTCTCCAATCCCCTCTTGCTTCCAAACCCTCGTACCACCCCTGGATTCTTGCCGGGTCCTCACCGCCACGGTGGGGCTGACGGCACTTGACAGCCCCTGAAGTCTGTACGTTGAGCAGACGCCACTGGAACGCGATAAACTTTTGCTCTTGGCTGGGAAACCCAGCATCTTGCTGACAGAGCCGGGGTGAGGGGCTCCCGGGCTGTGCCTCCACCGCCACAGACCTTGGCGGGGGAGTCCAGAAGCCCCCAGGAGACCCCCCAGCCCACGTTGACATGTGATGGAGACAGGGAACCCCTCGCTGGGAACCCCCTCAGGAAGATGGGGCAGAAAGAGAGTGGGGGGCACTGTGTGAGATTCAGCAGCAGAAACGAAGGAGGGAGGGAGGAGGGGAGGGCAGATAGGGAAGAAGGGAAGAAAAGGAAGGAAATTCTTTTGAAGATGAAAGCAGGAGAGCATTAAAGAAAGACCGAGACTCTGGAGTGCAGGGTGGAGGCCACACCAGCAAGATGCGCCTCCCCCCCCCCCCCCCCCCCCCCCCCCCCCCCCCCCCCCCGCCGCTCACTGTCCAGCTGTCAGACCCTGAGGACGCCCCCTGGGTGCCTCCCTCTGAAGCGCGGGCCGAATCATACCAGGGCAGGCGACCCCCCAGCCCCCAGTTCTCGTAATGGACAGTGAGAACCTCCTGAGAAATCAGCAGCCGGTTACGGGCCCAGGGACACCACCCAGCCCAGCCCTGTCTGCACCCCCTCTGAGTCCACCATGTGGGAGACCCCCTTGAGTGCCAAGGGGATGCCACGTGACTGTTGCTGACTTTGGGGGATGGAGGCCCAAGGCAGCTCGCCAAGAGAACTGGCAGACCCTTCGGTTCAAGGCCCTAACAGCCCCAAATCCTCTCCTACCTGGTTAAAAGGGAATATTCCAGAAGCTGCACTCAAATGGACAGGTAAAACTAATAAAATAGGCCATGTGCCTGAGGGCGAATGGCTCCCTCACGTGCCCATCCAGGCACCATCTGAATGCAGCCATGGACTCGTCTCTGAGGGGCACCTGGGAAGTCCTGGGAAGTCCCCTTACTGGTCACAGACCCTCGGGTGGTACTGGGCTCACCCTTGGAGCCTGCAGTGTGCTGAGCCTCATGAAGAGTCGCATTACCGGGTGCAGGCCTGACCCCGACTTGGCCCCCCCACCCATCCATCTCACAGCCCGTGGGCGGCCAGACCCCTCAAACCCCTCACCCTCGCCTCTCAGGGCCTGACCAGTGGGAAGGGAGCCCGCATTTCCACCCTGCAAGCTGAGGGGCGGGGGGCCTGAGGGCCCCCCAGCCCCTGTTCTTGGAGAGGCCCCCCTGGCTGGACTCCTACCGTCAGCTGTGCAGGCGGGCCAGGCTTTTCTCAGGGTGGCCAGATAAAGCACCAGCCTTCCCGTCAAGTATGAGCTTTGGCGAACCCACCAGTACATTCTCGGTGTAAGGCTGTCCTGGACGCTGCGACTCATCCTAATCGGAAACACTGTCTCCTGCTCGTCCCAAACTCAAGTTTACCTGGAGGCCTGGATTCCTGTCTGCTGACTCTCACCACCTCCGCTCTGTTTCCCATTGGGACCTCTCCAGCGACCCCCACAAGGCCTCCTTCCTGGGTCCAGCAGACGGGGTCAGGGGGGAGGGGTACCAGAGGCCTGGACCTGCCTCCTCTCTACCCACCAACTCTGTGCTGTCCCTCCAGCTCAGGATCCATGGAGAAGTCCCTGTGCCTTTGGGTTGATGAGGAGGCAGGACTGGGAGGGGTGGGCGTGGGCCAGATGCCTTACCCCATGAGGACCAGGAGGGGACAGGGGCCAAGGCCTGGAGACAGTCCCTCCCAGCCCCCAGTGGGTCACCTCCCAGGGAAGGGGCAGGAAGGGGTGGGTGTCCCTAGGGCCCTGCGCCCACTTCTTGGTCATGGAGGCCTCCCCCTCGACGTTCCTGGGCTGCTGTGATACACCGCACCGTCCTCTCCCTGGAGGAAAGTTTCAGCATCACACCCACATCACCCTCTCGCAGGGTCAAGGTGAGAGTGGAACAGGATATAGGGAGAGCTCAGCCCCCAGTGTGACACCCGGGAATGCTCTATCCCGCCTCTGGGAGAGAGTGGCCCCCTCCCCTTTCCCTGGGAGCCATCCTGGCCCCTCCAAGATGGTCCTCTCACCTATGAGGCTGGCAGCAGGCTGGGAGGGGGCCTAGGACCCCCGTCACTCCCATTCACAAGCTTTGGCACCAAATAAAGGTGAGAAAGTCCCACCGGCCCACTAGGTGGGGGCTAAGGGAGCACATGTAGATTTTTCCAGGACCCCCAGCTGACATCATTTTCGAAATGGGAAGAGGACGTGGAGAGGAAAGCAGGAAGATCTGACTTCTGAGCCATCCTACTTCTTCCAGCTGGCCTCTCTCCTGGGAGCCCCCTCTCCACCGTCAGGATGGACACACGCGGGCACACCGTGCTTGTGAATATAAGTGTGCGTGCGTGTGCAAGCATGTTTGCTTTTGTGGTTTTATTGACAGCGTCCCACCCAGCGCCCAAGCCAGGAGCTCCTCACCCCAGGCCTCCCCCTGAGGCCTTAAACAGACCGGCCAGCAGCAGCCTTCCCCCCAGGAACACAGACCACACACAGACTCCTACAATGGCCACAAACACCCCACCCTCCCCATTGGGCACATAAGACAGGGACCAAAGGGCAGGGCATGATGAGGTCCTGACCCCAGCACCTCCCACCCACGGGTCCCCAGGGAGCGTCTGAGCCCAGAGAGGAGGTTAGAATGACCTCCCCCCTAAGACAGGTGCAGCTGGAGCAGCTGAGCCCCAGGTGGGCCCCTGAGCTGCTGGCAGTCCGTGTGGGGATTGTGCTTGGTGGCGCTGTGGCTCCCGCTGTCCCCATGGACCCCATGTGTGTGTGCAGGAGCACCGGATGTGGGTGTCCTGATGTCCCCAGGGAGCACATCTATAGCCTGGGACATTGACCGTGCCGTTTCCTGTCAGTGCTGACTGGCCAGGGCTGTCCAGGTCACCCATGCAAGTGGCCAGGCTCATCACAGCGCTGGAGCTGCGTGGGCAAGGGAGTGTGGGCGGGGGCAGGGATGGGACGTGCCCACCCCCGAGGCCAGGATGGCGGACAGTGCACCCACACCAGCATTCGAGCCCGCTGCTGAAGCACAGTACAGACTACCAGATGGCTCTGGGGTTAATTTTTACAAAAAAAATTCCGAAGACCCCCCGCAACCTTGGCCACTTTGTATGCCTAAGCGTGTGGGTTGCTTGCACAAGTTTCCAACTGCAGATTAAGGCAGCGACCCGGTGGGGAGTGTTTGCAGAGGGGAAGAGTCCTGGGGGGGTGGGGCAAGACTTCATACACAAAAATGCGGGGAGGCGATCAACAAGGTTTCCACACCTTGACCTGCTTGGGGCAACACTGTGGTCTAGGGAAGGACTGGCGTGGAGTACTGCCTCCCCTACCCCGTGCGGAGAAGCCCCTCTGGCCGGGAGCCATGGAGCGTCATTTTCAAGTCAGGAGCTCTAATTCCACGGGGTGACATATGGTTTCGTTTTTGTCTGCTCTGGCAGAGTCAGGGACACAGAGCCTCGGAGGTCCCAGGAACTACACGATTCTGTTCAAGATCAGGCTAGTGGCTGATCCAACGGAGCAGCCATGCGACCCCGAGGCCGGCCTGGGAGTCGGGCTATTTTATTACTCTCAGCCCAGCCTGGTTTTCCAGGCATCGCGCGTGATGTCACTGACGCTGAAGTCATTTACACCTAAGAGATGTGAGGGCCTGCTGAGCCAGCCAGCCATCCCCCTGCCCATCTTCCTTGGGCTCAGGCCCAGAGGACCCAGAGACTCCTGCCCGATGGCCAGCTCTGGTGCACCCTTGGGCCCTGCCCATCCCCCTGTCCCAGCTCCCGCCCTGTGGCTCCAGAATACCCTCCCTCGTGGGCACGCCCATCAGGGGAGCTCCTCAGCCTGGAAGCTGATCTTAAATATCTTATCCTTCGACAGGACCTTTGCCAAAGCCACAGTCACACCGCCTGCTCCCACCGAACGGGGAGATAAGCCCCTCAGAGGGTGATTACATCCCCCCGAAACAGACTTGCTTCAAGTCCCTCCCCCAGAGGACCCCTTTCTAAGTGGGCTGTCTGCTGACCTGGCCTGCAGGGTTTAGTGCCTAGGGCCGTCAGGAAGGGGCTTTGAAACTAGATTAGGTTACATAAATGATATGGCGGCCAGTGAACTGTTTTTCTCTCCCGCTCCCCTTTTCCTGGCAGCCGGCTCGAGGCCCCTCTGGGTCATCCATGGTGCAGGTGGTCTATAAGGCCCGGAGCCTCCTGCTGGCCCTCCAAGGGCGGACTGGTCCTGGAAGTAGAGGAGCCCCTAAGTAGGCCGGGTGGGGCCAGGACCTCTGGGAGCCGGGCTCCAATCCTGCCTCCGCCTCTGCCCAGACCTGGCCCTTGGCCAAGCCCTTCCATGGAGGCCTAGGTTCTCCCATCTGTGAAATGAGAGTGAGAACTCCATGCTCACCAGAGGGCCATGAGCTTTAGAGGAGCTAAAACACAGGGCATTCGAGGCCCAGCCCACACTGGGGTACTGATGGCGACAGTAGCAAGATGAGCCCCAGCTCGGGGCACGGAGGGCACAGGCGGGGGGCCAGGGCGGGCAGGCGGGGGGCTGCCCTGGGCTCTGGAGCTCCAGCACGTGCAGGAGAGAATGCGGCCATCCCCTTCCCTGTCCTCGCTGAATCCACCCCAGGCTATCCCCACCCCTCCCAGCCCTGCCCCTAGAGGTCCCCATCCTCCCTGACCCCCATCCCCCGGGGTGAGTTGTGTGATTCAGAGTCACCTGGATTGGGGAAACCCTGGAACCTTCTGTGTGGATTCCACCTCAGTCCCCCAAGTGGCAGGCCAGGTCACAGTCTTGTGACGGTGGAGCCTGGGCAGAGAGGGGCCTACTCGAGGGCTTGGAAAGGGCTTTGGGGTTTTTTGTTGTTTTTTTCCTAATAAACATGTGCATTACTTTATTTTTTTAAATTTAAATTCAATTGATTAACATATAGTGTAACAATTAAATAAATAATAATATAAATATTAAATAAATAATAACAGTGTTTTAGAGGTAGAGTTCTGTGAAAGGGCTTTGAACTGGCTGTTCACCGCCGTGGAGAGAGGGGTCATGGGGCCTCCCTGAGTAACTGGGGAGGACCTCTGAGCTCCCAGCCCCTCCTGACCCTGAACCCCCCCCACAAAATGTGCAGGAGGGGCAAGCCCCTGGGGGTTGAGATTTAGGCGAGGCCAGGCTCCGCCCCACTCCTGTGGGTGTCGCATACAGGCCACTGCCCCCCAGGGCCTGCTTCCCAAGGACTGCACCCCTCCCCTGTGCAGGACAGAGAGCCGCCTGGGTCGCGAGTCAGTCTGTGCACAGCAGGAACCCCTCCTGGGTCCGTCCCTGGATGGGTGTCAATGCCCCTCAGTCTTGGGGTGAGGCAAGGCCTAGGTCCCTCTGGGGAGCAGGGTCAGAGGTACTAACCTTCCCTTCTCCCCCGCAAACAATGGGGACTGTTTTCTTTTCTGTGGCTAGGTGTGCTTGACTTAGTAATTCCTGAGCTCCAGGGTTGGGAGGAAGCAGCTGCTGAGCTAGTGAAACCGGGAGCCTAGGAGGCTGGGGAGCCCATCCCTCCAGGTGTCCCAGCTCTGGTGATCTTTCTCCCACCAAAGCCCCTGAGCACGGCTCCTCACAGGCCTGGAAAAGGAACTCCACTCGGCCTGGTCACCAGGGGCTTAGCAGCCAAACCTCTTATCGCACTGGTGTGGGGGTCCCCACATCAGAGATGAGTTCCCCCCATCCCACCCCCTACCACTCCAGCCATCCCCAGAGAGGGAAGCCTAACAGCCGGGAGGGGACAGTCATAGCTGACCTGTGGGGCTGAAATTCCTTCCTGGGCCTCCCAGGCCCTGCTCTCACGGTCCCTAGAGCACGAGCCAGCTGCAACCAAGACCCTGGGCCCCTCACTGGTTTCCCTCCACATTTGCCCAGTGCCCACAGAGTACTTTCCTGGGTCAGGTAGGTGGCTGCTGTACCTCACCCCGCTAACTCCTCCAAAGCCTGTCACCCCCACATTACAGAGCGACAGAGGTACAGAGAAAAAATTAATTCGTCCCAGGTCACACAGCTTTGAGATGGCAAAGCAGAGCCCCGAAGATCTGACAGCTTCTCATTCACACTCTGGCCTCCTGGTCCCAAAGCCTTCCTCGAGGCTCAGTGTCCACTGAGGAGGGAAAGCAGGAACATGGCCACCCAACTACAAAATGTGATGAAGCACAAGGGAGGGGAGAGGGCAGTTTATCGGGGAAAGCCACAGACAGAAAGGAATTCGCAAGCTGGGTCTTGAGGGATGTGTAAGAGTTCGGCAAGTAAAGAAGGAGGCAAAGGAAGGGCCTTCCAAGTTGGGGAGCAGTGTGGGCAAAGGTGTAGGGGACAGGTAGGCTCACAGCTGGATGGACTGGGGGAGGACCGAGGTCCTTGTGGACTGGGACACCTGGCCCCCTCTGGAAGAGGGGCAGCTGCACAGAAGGGTGACAGGGTCCTTTAGTATCAGAAAATGATTTGTGAGGGTGGGGTGGCTGGGCAAGGCAGGGGTGGGGTGGGGAAGGACATGGGCTTTGCAGTTTGGGCTAGAAATGCCTTTCATTTTGGTTTGAGTAGAAGAGATCTGTGAGGATGTCCAGACACTGTCAGAGGGTTGGCAGGGTGTGCAGGCTGGCAGGGCGGGGATGCCACTGCAGCCCCTGCTTCCACTGCTCTGGGCAGTGAGCACACATCCGGGCTGGGGGAGAGGCGGCAGGGGGCCTGTGGTCCCAGGTGCACCGCAGCTCAGCTCCGGACACTCACTGCCCTGTGTGGTGTCCCCGAGCCAAGGTGTCAAGGAGCAAACTTCCTCCTTGGAGACCAGGGTTCAGAGCAGCTCCTGCCCTCGCCCCCCACGTATTCTCTGGGAGAAGAGTCTCAGCCTTTTAATTGTAAAAGTAATGCACGTCCATTTTGGAGATTTATGAATACAGAAAAAGCAACCAGAGACCGCCTCCCTTATGAAAAGTTTGCATCCTTCCTTGTTTTTAATTACCTGGTTTAACTATTAGCTGTGTGACCTTGGGCATGTGAGCTAACCTCTCCAGGAATAACATCATCTACATCCCAAGACTGACGGGAGGATTAAGGGGAAACATCAGAGGACAAAGCCGATCACCCACAATTCTGGGATTCAAGGATGGGACTAGAGTTTATTCCTGGTACAAAACACAAGCCCCACGCCCACAGCACCCCCATCCTAGGCTTGCTGTTTCTGGGGGTGGGGTGAGGTCTCCCTCCCCTCCCCTCTCTGCCCACAGTGGTGCTGGTGGTCCTTTTTTCACGTCCACTGCCTCAGTAAACAGGGCTCTGAGTAGAGGAGCAGGAGTGCAGGTTCAGCCCGCTTCGGGGTCCTCCAGCACTACACGGGTCCCCTGGCACAGAGTCCCCAGGACCCTGAGTAGTATGGGGACACCTCTTGGGGGACCCACTTTGAAAAAGAGAAAGATTCGCTGGCTAAGTCTTGAGAGGGAGAGGGGTGGACAAGGAGGGGCCCCTCGGTTCAGACCCCAGAAGGTCGTGTGGGGAGAGCAGGCATTACAGGGGTCCATCCTGGCAGATGGATAGGGGTCCTGAGGGCCAGAGAGGTTGGAAGGGTGGAGGAGTGGGGGGGGCTGGGAACAGCTGTTGGTGTGGAGGGGAGCAGCACCAGAGGCCCCCTGCTCCCCTTCCCAGTGGCACACCTACAAAGCCTGTGGAGAGTCCACGGGGCCTGCCCTGGAAATGTCTGTGGGGTCCCCAACCAGGGTGGGGGGACCTTTCCCACCACACTTCCAAAATGGCCCTTCCTAGGCAACCTACCCATGTTCACCCCAGATGCCTCAATGCACAACCCAAACCCCTGCCTGCTGTCAGCTGGGAGAGTGAGGGAAAGGGGCGCACTGGGCCCTCTGCTGTCGGCCCCTGGGGTCTAGCCCACAATGGAGGGGCTAAGGGGCTGTCGCTATAAACAAGAGCATTCGCAGCCCTGAGCACCCCAGCCAAGGAGTGCTTGCTAAGTCCTGCTCCTGCCCAGGAAGCGCTACCCAGCAATCACTGCAGCTGTCCCCTCAGAGGGCTGGGAGCCCATTGAGGCCCGAGAGGGGCCCCCTCTGTCACAGCACTAGGCCCATGGGGTCCACCCAGAGACCCTGGGGGCTTCCCACCCACCTCACATTTCTGGTTCCTGGAGGAGCTCTTCCAGCGACCCCACTCCACACCGCAGTGCGGGGCAGGGAGGTCCCACTTAGGGGCGGAGGCCAGGAGCACCGCTGGGACCCGGCGCAATAGGAATGACTCGTCCAGGGATCCAGGTGGCGCCTGCCAACCCCGAGCCCCCGCCCCTCTACCGCCACCCCCACGCTTGAATCGCGCCCCAGGTTCCCCTGCTTGGTCAGAAATGGAGGAAACGGTGAGACTCCCGCTGCACTTCACACATGGGGTGGCCCTCGTCCACCGGGGGTGGGGGGGAGCCCAGGAACTCCGAGCTGGGCCTCCCAGTGGGAGCCGGGCCTGCCGCTGGGCCCCGGATCCAGCGGCACAACCATGGGGCCCCACCACCGCGTGTGCGGGAGCGCGGCAGACTCGCTCTCGGGCTCGTTCACAGGAACCCCACTGGACTCCGGGCCAGCTTCGGTGGGAGCCGGCCTGGCCAGGAGGGAGGAGTGTGGATCCGCGAGTCCCCCGAACAAATTCAGGGATCTTTCCGCGTCTCAGCTAGCCCGGGGCGCGACCGAGCACCGGCCGGTTCCTCCCGCCCGCTTGAGCCGGGACGGGGTGCTGGGTGCTGGGTGCCCGGTGTCCCGCGCCCCGCGCCCCGCGTCCGGACCCCTTTCCCGCAGAGTCCCGAGAGCCGGGCCTGCTTGGGTCACGTGGCGCCGCGGCCGCAGCCCCAGCGCTGACCCCGCAGGAGGGGAGGGCGGGGAGGGAGGGAGAGAAAGAGGAGGGAGGGGAAGGAGGGGCGGGCCGGGGCGGTGCGGAGGGGCGGCGGGGCGCCCGGTATTCCCTGCGGAGCTGCGCGGCCCCGGGCTCCCAGTCTCCAGCCCGCTTGTCGCCGGCCCGCCGAGACCGCCGCCCCCTCCGCGGGAAAGCCCCGACTCCGCGGACGCTCATTCTCGGCCCCCGCCGAGCCCACCCCGGGAAGCTCCGAAGCCCGGCCGTGGAGGAGGTGAGCTTGGCGGGGCGGCTGCGCCAGGGCCGTCGCGCCCGCCGCTCGGGGCCACCGGCAAGCCGCCGTTCTGAGCCCGCGGCCAGCTGGGGAAGGGGGAGCGCCGCACGAGCTCGGACGCGGCTCGGGGTGCACAGCGGCCGCGATCTCGACGCCCGTCCCTCTTCCCTGCAGGTCAAGGCTGCGTCGGGGAAGATGTACCAGAGCCTGGCGCTGGCCCCGAGCCCTGGCCAGGCCGCCTACGCCGACTCGGGCGCCTTTCTGCACGCGCCAGGTGCCGGCTCCCCGGTGTTCGTGCCGCCCGCGCGCGTCCCGTCCATGCTGCCCTACCTGCCGGCCTGTGAGCCCGGCCCGCAGGCACCGAGGCTGGCCACGCACCCCGGCTGGGCGCAGGCGGCGGTAGCAGACTCCTCAGCCTTCGGCTCGGGCAGCCCGCACCCACCCGCCACTCAGCCACCCGCAGCCACCGCCTTCCCCTTCCCGCACAGCCCCCCGGGGCCCGGCGGCGGTGGCAGCGGTGGCGGCGCGGGCGCAGGGACCCGGGACGGTGGCGCCTACCAGGGCGCGCTGCTGGCTCGAGAGCAGTACCCGACCCCGCTCGGGCGATCTGTGAGCGCCTCCTACCCCACCGCCTACCCCGCCTACGTGAGCACCGAGGTAGCACCGTCCTGGACCTCGGGACCCTTTGAAGGCAGCGTCCTGCAGGGGCTGCAGAGCCGGCCGCCTGGCCTCCCTGTCCGCCGAGCCACCTTCGGTGAGTGCGAGACTGGGGCGCTGGCCTTACCAGGGTGCAAACCCGCACCGTGCGAATGCTTCCCCGTGAGGCTCAGAGCTGCGGGAACAAGTAAACCCAGGCAGACAACAGCCTCTGCCACAATCTCACCCTCCCCGAGCTGAAGAACACAGGCGCTCAACTCTGACACATTCCTAACCGTTTCTGCCTTTCATTCACCTGAGTCTCACAGTCTGCCTGGTGCCAATTTAGAACCTGCCTGTAGATGCTCTTAGGGAAAGTTTTAGAAGTGGTTTTTATAAAATTCAAAATACTGGTTTATTTAAGTAAGGCCCCACATTCACAGCTGTTCTAGAATGTTTACATATTCTAATTTGAAACCTGGTTTCAATTGCTCCCCCCACCCGCATATAAATTTGGATAATCGGATTCCCGTCCTTGAAGGTGGAGATTTGCGCCACCTGGTTTGTGAGTAGCTGACCTCGAGGACCCCTTCTCACCCCTGGGGCCAAACACAGAGGGCCACGCTGTCCTGTGTTTGCTGCCCCTCGGGACCATGTCCTACTCTGCGGCTGGAGGACCGCTAACTGGCCCTTCTCCAGCGGCCTTTGCTCCCCTCCTCCTCCACGCAGGAAGCGGGATCCCCTCTCCTGGAGCCCAGGGCAGCCCCGTGATGGCTGATCCCCACCCCGTGCCCACAGGGTGCCTGGCGCAGTGCCCCTGCCATCCCCCCTGCGTGGGCCCCTGGTGGCGAAGCCCCCCAGCCCTAGTGGGATGTCCCCATCCCCTTGTGAATGTTACCAGGAACAAGGCCACTCCTGCCTCCCCAGGGGATCAAAATTACACCCCTGTTGGGGGGACGATGCCCTGCTGTGCACTGTGAGGTTTGATTTATTAACTTTCCCACCCTATAGAGACAAACCAAAGTGGTTTTTTTAATTCAGGACACTTTATTATATGTAAAGTGAACATTTAAAATAAAATTAGATACAATAAATTTTAAAATAAAATAAATTCAAGGTGCACACAAAACAGGCAAACTCAGGGGACACAGTGGGCTGAGGCGGGTCGGCGGGGGTGGGGGTGGGATGCCGGAGCCTCGGCTCATGAGCTGCCCATCCGTCCCTGCAGTTTCAGACTTATTGGAAGAGCTCCCCGGCGAGGGTCGCGAATGCGTCAACTGCGGGGCCCTGTCCACACCGCTGTGGCGTCGCGATGGTACCGGCCACTACTTGTGCAATGCCTGTGGCCTCTATCACAAGATGAATGGTGTCAACCGGCCACTCGTGCGCCCGCAGAAGCGCCTGGTGAGTGTGCGGCCTGGTCGCAGCGGGCCACCCGGAGTCCCTGTGCGAACAGCCCGGAGTGGGGCCTGGAGGTGCAGCCTGACTCCCCGCATGAGGTCCTGGGAGCATGCTGGAGAGCTGGGAGGCCCAGGACCCAAGACAGGACCTGCCCCATGGCTCCACAGACGGGAACAGAGGGGCCCCTGAGATTAAGGTTGTACAACCTGGGTCCTAGCCAGTCTGCTAAGGCTCTGCCCTGAGGCTCCAAGGGTGGCAGGGGCACAAGGTGACTTGGCCCAAGCACGGGACTGTTGGGCAAGGTGGCTACTTGTTGGAGGAAGGTGAAAACCTATTCGGGAGGGGGCTTTGGGGCCCTGCCTCTCGGGGAGCACTTTCTACTGGATACCAGGTGGTTGGGGCTGAGACTGGGTCTAGGATTGTTCAAGGTGCAAGATTTGTTTTCACTTTTGGTTTCTTCTGGTGTGCAGCTGGGTGCAGAGTGGGCAACTGCGAGGTCTGCTTTGGGTCCCACTGGGGCAGAGTCCCAGAAGCTGTGTAAAGGTTTAAAGTTACTTTATCGCACACCATCCCACAGGCAAACTCGGATGGTCACAGGGTCTGTTAAGCCAAGGGGCCTGCCTTTGTTTGCAAGCTGTTTAGGGTTAAGGAGGCCCGTTGTGGCTCGGGGTCCATGGTCTGGGCAGGGCTGTTTCAGGGGTGCCTCGGTTCTGGTCTCACGCCAATATGAGCCATGTCCGGGCCAGTCAGCTGGTTCTGGCCGGATCTGGTGCCTGCGACCAGTGGGTCATGCCCCGCCCTGTCTGCATGGTCCTCTGGAGCCCGCCTTTACTGGAAACGCAACTCCTGGGCTATGGGAGCTCCCGACTCTTCCAAGCCCCTAACCAGGCAGGCAGGAAGCAGGACTGACTCGGGCAGTTTGGGGGGAAACCACTGGTTTTCTCCCCTGATCTAGACCACTGTTTGGGGCTCTGCAGGGCTCCCAACTACCCTCCACCCAGGCTGTGCCTCCTGGGATACCCCAGAGGGCACATCACCCTCTCACTTCTAGCCCTGCCCCCAGGATCATGCCCTCCGACCCATGATGGGGGCCACAGCAGCTTGGCATCTGATGTTGCCCTCGCTGAGAGGGAAACTGAGGCTAAGAGCAGAAGTGTCCTAGGGGACTGCAGCCCCAGCTGCAGGCCGGCCCCTCCCTGCTCCTGCCACTATCCCCCATGCGGACACACTGGTAAACGGGAAAAGGTGTGGGGCCTCCCTGCCTTTGCCCCCCACCCCTCACAGGGCTCACCTCCCAGCAGAAATTCCTGCCCTGGGGGGCGGGTCAGACAGGCTACCATCTAGGCCTCGAGGCATTCACCTTCAAACAGCCAGATGATGACTTCCAGGGCTCAGAGACCCTCAGAGGGCACACGGTCTGTGAGCAGCAGGCCCTGGGTTCTGAACAGGACAGTCCGCCTCATGCTCCTATAGGCCCGCCACTCTCCGGGAGCCCGTGGGCCCTGTCCTGGTCTCCTGGTGCAGGCTCCCGCACACACTGTCGCCATGCTGCGTGGTAAAGATTAAATGAGATAGGGGACTTAGGCCTTGGCCAGCTCTGTGGACTGGCTGAGGACAGGACATCTGGCCTGGTGAGGTCTCTGCTTCCTTGTCTGGGAGACAAGGAATATTTAGCTTTAAGGATGCTTCATGGGGTGAGGAATCCCTTCGTGCCTGCCTGTCTCCCCAAGGCGGCAGGCCCCAGAGGGTGGACGGCCCGGTCACCCCTGTGTCCAGGCCCAGACAGATCTGAGCGCAGAACCTGCCTGGGAAGTGTTTGCCAAGCAGGGCTGGGGGCCATCCTGCTCTGCCCTCCAGCTGATCTCATAAGGGTGTCTTCTGATTTGTTTCTGGTTCCTGCCTGGCACTCAGGGAGGGTGGTCCCCCACCGCTTCCCCACTGCCGGTCCCAGCAGGGCCTGGCTCATGCTGAAGCTCCGAGCTTCTCAGGTTCTCGGAGAGTGTGGGACCAGAGCCCCACCTACAGGGTGGGGGGGACTGGCCAGTGGCCCCAGACTTGCCCCCATCAGTGCGTCACTCTCCCTCACGTGTGGCCAGAACTGATACCCTGGGAGACAATTGTCCTAACCTCCTTTGAAATGACTAAAAAAGTTTTAGAAACCCATCAATACCAAGCACGTATCCCCCTCCCAGCAGGAGCCCTTATGCCTCCTGCGCTTTTGCTTTGCGTAGGTGCATCCTTTGTCCCAGGCTGGAACCAGGAACTGGGAGGCTTCTGTCAGTGTGGACGAGGGAGTAGTTGAGGTGGTTCTGCAGACCGCAGCGGGCCTGCTTGAGTGGCCAGATGCTCTAGAACCCCTCGCACCCCCCGCCCCACCCACATCAGAGCCCAGTGGCCAAGGCCAGGGGACTGCTGGCGCCAGCTCCGGGAAGTGGCGGGTGCCCGTGGGGCCCCGCAGCCTTCACCAAACGAATTCGGGCCTTGACGAGGACCCTGGGTTTTCCTTCCTGCGCGGCCCGCCTCTCAGACTCTCGTCCCTGGCACCGTGGGCCCTTGAACTCCAGGGGACACACGTGTTACCAGGTGAAGTGTCCACCACGTGTCGTTTTCCAAGAACGTAGGAGGACCAGCTCAAAAATCGGGCGATTTTCTGCTGCTCGACCGCTTTTTGGGAGCCCAGGCACTTTCTCTCCAAAGTAGTTGCCTCCCACCCTCCGCGGCTTGTCTCACCCCTGCAAGCCCGGCAGCCTACCCCCTGCTACCCGGCCCACCCCCTAGCCCGCCCCCTGCACCACCCCTGGCTCTGCACTGCCCACCGCCTCACAGGGAGTTCTTCCCTTGAATCAGGGGCGGGCAGGGCTTGGAGCTCGGAGCAGCTCTGCAGCAAGCCAACTTTGAAGTTCAACTTCTTTTGAAAAGAACAGACCAGGGCGCCTGGGTGGCTCAGTGGGTTAAAGCCCCTGCTTTCGGCTCAGGTCATGATCTCAGGATCCTGGGATCCTCAGCAGGGAGCCTGCTTCCTCCTCTCTCTGCCTGCCTCTCTGCCTACTTGTGATCTCTCTCTGTGTTATATGAATGAATAAAATCTTTTAAAAAACAAACAAACAAAAAGACCAAAAAAGAAAAACAAAATTCAGCCTGAGGAGACCTGGCAGCGAGGGGGCCCTGAGAAGGGCCAGACCCGCCTGCTTGTCCAGGCAGCGAGGAAGTACCAGCGGAGGCTGAAGGGACCGCAGCGGGATGTGTCCTGACGCCTGCTCAGCGGAGGGAGGCAGTTCTGTCTGCCTGGGCATCCCCTGTGTTTCACACAGCCTGTGAGGAGAAGAAAATATAAATGAGCAAATACTTTGAAATTTTTTCCATTGTTTTAATTTTAATGTATGTTCTCTAAAAAATAATTCACTCCTAATCCGGGTTCCCGATTTTTCTGCCGTGCTCCCAGGGTACAGAGTGACGTTGGTGGCTCCTAGGGCTGCTTCCTAGGCTTACACCTGTTGCCTCCACACGTGTGTCTGAGGACTGCTGGGCGCTCATGGGTCTCCTTCTGAAATGCTTGGGAGCTATGGGGGCATTGGTGGGAGGGTGCAGGCAAGCCTGAGTGTGTGTGCTCACGAGTGCTACTGAAAAATAGCACTGGTGTTCCAGGAGCAGTGTGGACACATTCGCGCCGGCGTGTTTGTGTAGAAAGGACTTACTGAGAAGGGGCTGGTGGCCCCAAGAGATGAGAGGCACGGCAGCCTCCCTTACAACAGGGGTAGTTTTTCCAGAAGGTGGGATGGCAGTGTGAGGCCTAAGGGAGCAAAGATTGGTGAACGTGCCTAAGTGTCCCAGCTGGATGGGGACAGCAGGGGCGCTGTAGAAGTGGGGACCTCACCAGATAAAACGCCAGACACTCAGTTAAATGGGAATTTCAGATAAATAGCAACTAGCATTTTAGTGAAAGTAAGTCCCAAATACTGTGAGGAGGCATGCTTATACAGGTTACTTGTTGCTTGTCCGAAGTTCACGTCTAATTGGACGGCCTGGAGCCTGGGGCAGGTCTCCGGGGCCTCCTCCCACTTTTAGGAAGGTGGATGGATTGTGGGCAGCAGGGAGGGCAGGGGGCACCGGCTGTGTGCCTAGTTCCTGGCACCCTAGAGACAGATGGGAGAGAGGGACGGGGCAGGGAGGGGGACGGGGCAGTGAGAGGACACTCAGATCACATCGAGTAGAAGCCACCACTTTCTAGGCAAGGTCAGGCAAGGGACCCTGGTTGCCTCCAGGCCCAGGCCTCCTGCCTCTGAGCATACTCCACTGTTTGGCCAGAGCCGCAGTTACCATTTCCCTTCCGGTTCTGCTGGGGCCTGAGCTGGGCGCCAGCTTTGTCCACCCGAGCTCCTGCATGATTCCCAGCCCCAAGTGCTCCCAGGGAGACCACCTGAGATCCCTGGGAGGCCGCAAGGAGGCTGCAGGGAGGATGAAGTTTCCCCAGCCGGAGCCACAGGCTTGGCCCAGTGTTCCTCTGGAGTCCCCAAGGCCTCGTCCCTTCCTTGCCTTTTGGCCCTTTTGTTCCAGAGCCTGGGGCAGAGTCCTGGCTGGAGCCCGGAGGCCAAGCCTTCCCTTAACAGCACAGAGTTCTCAGGAGCCCGTGGCAGCTGCCCATAGCTGGAAGGGGAGGGACGGGCAAGGAGGCATTTTCATGTCTTTTCTTGGGAATGGGTGGGCAGAAGGCTTGAGACAGGTTCCCACTCTCCCTCCTGGGCCACTCCCAGGGGCAGGCCTGTGCCCTTGACCAGCTGACCACAGCCTGGGAGTGGACAGGAGCTGGTTGGCAAGGCTGGCCACGCTCAGCCACTGAGGAAGGAAGGATCCTAGAGACTGTTGAAAGCTGGCGAGGCTGAGCCTGGCGTCCTGTCTGCCACTCCCAACGCAGGGCACATTCCTTTTGTGGTTGCGTTTGGCCCCCTCATTTTTTGATTGACCCCCAGCTCCGTCCTGGACTAGGGAACATCAAGAAGAGCATACTTGGGACGATTTTGATAAAAGGTCCTCATGGGCTTCTGTCCTGGTGTCCCAGGGTGCCACTGAAAACCGGATCAGATATGGCCCGGTCTGACCCTGGTGCCATGGGGAGGATGGGTCAGAGACTCTGTGTCACATCACCGTGGCCCAGGTGAAGGGGCCAGGGACCTGGACTGAGGGCTCAGTGCCTGTGGGAGAAAGGGTTGGGCAGGTTCACCAGCACCTGAGGGCCAGGATGGGAGATGAGAACAAGATACTAGTGCTCCCTGAGGATGAAGCCTGGGGTCTGGATGGGTTGGGGACACCAGCAGGCTGTGCTGAGGCATACAGGGAAGGGCATGGGTCCGAGGTCCTAGGGGCCTCCAGGGCAGGGGGCGGAGGGGTGACTGGCACACCCACCTAGAGGTTCCAGAGTGCAGGTGACCCTACCCCATCCAACACAGAGAGGCCAGCTAGGCCCTGGAAGCTCACAGAATCCTGAATAGGAAGAAAAGCCCCTGTGTCAGGCCTGCCCTGGCCAGCCAGCTTGGCAGAACCCCCTCCCAGGCCTTGTTAGGTCCAGATTCCTGAGCCCCAAATGACCCACTCTCTCAGGATCCCTGGAGTTGGTGCTGTCTGGGCCTTGCCAGGCCCCCAGGTGTGGAAAGGTTTGGGGTCCCTGGTCAGTTGAGACCTGCAGAATTGGGGGTAGGCCTTTGGAATGTCAGGGCCTCAGGAAGATTCTGGATGGGTACAGCAGCATGAGGGAGGTGCTGGCAGGAGAGCCTGGTGCTCTCAACCCACCGACTGCAAGAGTGGTTGAGCTGAGCACGTGCTCTAGATCCTACCTTGGAAGGGAGGAACCCTGCCTGCTTAGCCTGGGGCTGGGGCCTGGGGCCTGGGGGTGGGAAGGGAACCCTGAGGCCTGTGGGAGGTTTCTGCTCCCTCCTAGCAGCCTAGGGTGAAGGCCCAGCGTTGGCCATGAAAAACAGAGAGCACCAGAAAAGCAACTGCCTTTTTGTATTGGGTTCTTCATGGGGTCCTGACCCCATGACAGGCGGGTCTGTTCTCGCCCTCTTTTTACTGGGGGAGAAACTGAGGCCCAGAGACGTGAAGTTACCCGTCCGGGATTCGAGGTGCATGGAGTCAAAGACCCAAGAAACGCAGAGACCCTGCAGGAGGCAGACCTCACGACCTCAGCGCCTGGAGCGCCTCCTTGCCCATTCCCACGTGGTGCGGGCCTGGCTGCGCATCAGTCCCGAGCTGGAGGAGCCCGGCGCCGCCCACTCCCCCCCTCCCCCCGCCTCACACCAGCCTCCCCCCCACCCCTCCAGTCCTCGTCCCGCCGGGCTGGCCTCTGCTGCACCAACTGCCACACGACCACGACCACCCTGTGGCGGCGCAACGCGGACGGGGAACCGGTATGCAACGCCTGCGGTCTCTACATGAAGCTGCACGGGGTGAGTGGGCGCCGGGACGCGGCGGAGGGGGGTTGGGGCCGGGGCGCAAGGGGCGCGGGGTAGGGCTGCCGCTGAGGGGCGGGGCCGGAGGCGGAGAGGGGCGGGGCTGCCGATGCGGGGCGGGGCCACGGAGGCGGAAGGCCCAGAGAGGCCCGCCACGCCTCCCCTCCCGGGTGGCCCTCACCCATTGCCCGCTCCACCCCTCTGCGGTTCCTGTGGGGCCCACCGAGGCTCAGCCTGAGACGGGGCTAGGCCCCTGGTGTGGCGTCTGCACCCCTACAGTTCTGTGGGCCTCGGGCATGGACCGACTCCTGCCCGCCCTGTCTGGAGGAAGGGGCCATGCCAGCGCCAGCTGCTCCCCAGACTGGCTCTGAGGACGCGCTCAGCTCCCGAGTGGCCTGCTCTGCAGGGCTGACATTAGGGATCGTGGCCATGCAAGGGTCCCAGGGGTGAGCAGAGCCGGGACTAGCCACCCGCCCCTGCCCACCCCTACCTGCCCCTGCCAGGTGCCACGGCCCCTGGCGATGAAGAAGGAAAGTATCCAGACCCGGAAACGGAAACCCAAGAACGTTGTGAAGACCAAGAGTGCCTCAGGTGCGTGGGGCGGGCAGTTGGAATGCCGAGAGGGAGCGCAGTCTCCACCCCTCGCCCGGTGGTGTCACTTGGAGTGTCTCAAATTCCACCATTAGACAGTTATGTTTGGCTCAAGCGTTGTCCTCCTGAAGTGCAAATACCCCTGATTCTGCCCTGGTGGCATCTGATCTGGAGGTGGGGGTGGCGTGAGTCCCTCCAGCTGAGGGGCAGAAGGGCAGGCTGAGGGTACCACATGGAGGCCCTCATTAGGTGGCCCCTGCCGTGGCTGCGGTGGCTTCTGGAAACGCCCACCTTCCAGGATGCCAAGCCAGCAGCACAGCCTCACCGCCCTCCGTCACGGACTCTGAGAGCCCAGCAACGACTTTGAAACCCAAACCCAGCCTGGCGTCCCCTTCATGCCCTGGGTCCAGTGTCACCTCTCAGGTAAGGCAGGTGGGGTGGAGTGGGGTGCCCAGAGTTGACTCCCGGGTACCTCCTCAGGGAACCCCGACTCCCCGACCAGGTCAGACCCCCATCCCAGCCCCCAGGAGCCTCTCCCAAGAGCGCAGTGCTGGGCACACAGGTGGTCATTGGTACCAGTAGCTGACCTGCGGCAGACGCCAGGCTTCGAGGCCCACCTGTCATCCTGCCCTTTGCAAGGAGTCCCCCACCCTGTCCCTGAGGAGACCCCTTAAAGCATATGGCCCGGCCGTGAGGGCTCCTGACCTCAAGTGAGCGAGGCCAGCTGGCCATTCCCGTTCCTGCATTCCCATGCATCCTCTGCTCTCCCTGCAGCCCTCCAGCCAGGCGGACGACCCCCTGGCCCCCAGCCACTTGGAGTTCAAATTCGAGCCCGAGGACTTTGCCTTCCCCTCTGCAGCCCTGGGGCCCCAGGCTGGCCTCGGTGGGGCCCTGCGCCAGGAGGCCTGGTGTGCGCTGGCCTTGGCCTAGGTCCCTGGGCACCCAGCAGACCCACCTCGCTGCCTGTTCAGCTCCAGCGCAGCAGAGAGAGCCCACCAGGCCCACCCACCAGAAGAGCTGAGCCAGTAGGACCTCAAGGCTCTGGGCATCCCTCGCCATGGTGGAGGGAGGCCTCTGTATAGACAGCAGTCAGGCCCCAGAGCAGGAGGAAGGCTAATGAGAAGGGCCTGAGCCCCCACTGCGGACAGCAGAGGACTCTCCCAAATGCTGTCCCAGGCTCTGAGCGGACGACCCGGGGCACCCACTGCCAACTTGAGTTCTCTTGTCAACATTTGCCATCATGTTTACACGTTGCAGAAGTTGGGAAAGACCCCAACCTCCTACTGTAAAACAAGGATCACAAATGAAATGCCGAGGTCAGGCCGGCAACATGGAAGAGAAGAGCGGCCGGACGTGGGACCTCCTCAAGCCTCAGAATCTGTCCCTTTCTCACATCTGATGGATAGAGCTGTGGCACAGAGAACTTTCCCTCCTATGAGTGAAGGACTGCCAAGGACAGATGTGCAGGTTGTGCACTGTACCAGGATGCCACCCCGAGGGCAAGCCACTCACACCATAGTCATCATCTATTTGTGTATTTATTTGGATGGTTTTCCTGGAGGGAGCAGTAAGGGTCCTCATTTCTGACTGAATCTGTGTGTTGTGACCATTTCTGACAGGCAGAGTACAGGACCTGGGGCCCTGTGCTGACCCTATGGGCTCTGTCAGGGCCAATGTGGATGACCACATGTCCTGGCTCATCTGGGGTCAGCCCAGCTTCTTTTGTTGCCCCAATGGGATTTTTTTACTTACAGAAGCCATCCCCTCCTGGAGTGGGGTGATAAATTAGTGGGTCTTGACAGATGATGGCTTCTAGCTGGGTAGCAGGGAGGCAATAGGGAGGGGAGGGAGTGGGGCTCGCCGGGCCAAGGGGCCACATCCTCGCTTCTGTTCAGTGGCTGCCTTTCTCCAGTGAGCACAGTGCACAGGCTCGAGCAGCTGTGGACACCACCTTCTGGAACAGGTCCGTCGGTCCTGAGCGGCCCCCTCGAGTTCACTAGTGATCTTGTGTTTTTGGTTTTTGTTTTTGTTTTTTTTATCAAAGACAAATGATGCCCTGAGAAAAAATGTAAAATAAAGACATTGATTTTGCATTTCCTTTTCCCAAATGCCTATGGGGTTTTCCAGCCTGGTCCCTGCCTGCCAGCTCGCCCTCCACCCCCATCTGGCGCTCACTCAGACCATCTCTCTGTTCAGGATCTACACATTTGGGGCACTGGGAGCTCGTGTCCCCATGTAGGTCTCGTGCTTCTCCCTGCAGGTCAGCGAGTAGCCAGGCAGTGAGGGGATGAGCCTGGGGACACAGGGACACAAGGCATGAGTTGGGCCCCCAGGCCGGCCACGTGCTGGCACCTGTCACCTTCCAGATTCCACAGAAAGTCACTAGCCTCGGTGCCTTGGCCCCTGTCTGTGAGTCAGGATCCCCACCCTGCCACCCAGAGGACTTCAGCAGGGGCCGACCAGGTATGGGTGACCCGATGGGCCTGTTAAATGCAGACTCTTGGGGCCCGAGGGGCTGCATGGTGGCCAGCGGCCAAGGTCCCTGCAGAGCCACATTGGGAACCATGTGGCCAGGGTCAGACTGCAGAGGAAGACCCCCAGGGTGCAGTCTGTGGAATGGGTCACCACCAGCGCTTTCAGAAAGCAGACTGGAGCAGAGAGGTGGGAACAAAGTTTCACCTGCGCAGTTCTGCCCATGGGCAGACATGCTGGGTGGACGGGGCTCAGCCGGACATCACACCCCCGTCACAGGCTGCAGTGGGCTTGCTGCCATCTTGTCTCTGTGCCCACAGGCCCTGGGCTGCAATTCCCGGGAGACCACTCAAAAGGGAGCAGGAGAGGCAGATGAGAAGCTGCCCGGCGGGGCAGGGAAACACCCCCTTGGCACCTGCTTGCAGAACCTTGTCCCACCTGCCAGGGTGCTGGGTCCCCAATCGCGAGACCCAGGTGGTGCCTTTGAGAGAACTACGTGGCAGTGCCCTCCTCTCTCTGTCCAGCCCTGAGCAGCTGTGGGGAGGGATGCATCTGTGCTGTCCCTCAGGGCCCAGTCTTTCCTCAGATACCTCAGGTTCCAGGAGAGGGTGACGGGCCCCACTGCCAACTTGAGTGGCAGGAGACGGCGGAAGACTGCAGAGCACCCTTGAGAGGACCACCTGGAAGCTCAACAGGGCCTGGGCATGGAGGGGATGGCACAGCACCCTCATACAGCAACCACTTGGGAGCCCAGTTCCTCTGTCAGAGCCTCGGTTTCCCCATCCGTAGGTGGAGGAGGATGCCACATGCCTATGGCCAGATCTGTGATCTGCACAGGCGTGCAGCTGGTCTGGGACTGGGGGTCCCTGGTATATGGAAACAGTACTCTTCACTACCCAACCCAAGAAGGTTTCCTGCAAGTGTCCACTGTAGGACAGGTAGGGTCCCCACAGAGAAGAGGAGGGGCTGAACGCCCTGGCCCCCAGGCGCCCGACCTGTGAAGAAGGGTCCTTGACAGGGATGGGGGAGGGTTGACAAGGAGGGACGGAAGCAGTGACCTCCCTGTTTTTGTCATTTTTAAATGTGTCATGGCCAGGATGCGGGAAGCCGGGCGCCCTACCTCTGGGCACGGGTGTTGCTGCTAATTTAAGCCTTTTTCCCCAGTGCCCCTTCAGGGCCGGAAGCTGTCAGGACCCAGAGCCTTAATATAGTGCCGGCACCCCCCTTCCTGCAGTTCTTCCTCTGGCCAGCCCACCCCTCGGCTCCAGCCGCTGGGTCATAAACAACCGGCCAAGCCCAGGAGGCTGGGGGCGTGCACAGCCCCACCACCCTCGCAAGGACAGGACGCCAACGAGGGCCGTTCGCGGGCACTAGCTGACCGTGCACTCCATTCCTGTCACCTTCCCAGCTGAAGTGGGGACCCTCAATCTGGCCACCATCCCGGCCACAGAAAGTTTCCCCTGCGTCCCCGTGGGGTCTGTCCTGGGTGCCTTAAGACAGGGAGAGGACCCCCCAAGAAAAGAGGGTTGAGAAACTGAGAGTCCAGGACATAGAAGAAGGGGAGACACCCTGAGTCCCTTCAGTTGATTTCCCTCCCCCACACCCACTAAGAGCCCTAACACTTCACTGTGCAGGGCAGAGCCCCGGGCCCACAGCCCCCAGTGACACCTGGCAGGGCTCCTCCAAGAGGACCTCACCCCTAGATCGTCAGGGACACACTGGGCTCCGTGACAGCAGCGGCTGTGGCTCATCCTGTTTTTCAGAGTCTTGCTGCATTCAGTGCTACCCCCAGGAGCATGTTTGTAACCTCGGGCCCTGGTGCTGCCTTGCCCTGAGCCTCCATGAGTCACCTGCCCCCGTGTGGTGTCACCCCAGCAGCGCAGCCAGGGGCACCTCGTGCAGCTGGGCGGGGTCTGAGGTCTTCCACGGGGTGGAAGTGGGGGGGCCGGGGCTACAGCCAAAGCAGCTCATTGAAAAATGGGTGCAAATTCTCTAAGGTGCTCATCTGAAAAATGCAACAAGCTTCTTACGAAGGGAAAATAATCCTTCGGGGTAAGCCATGCAGGGTACCAACTTTTTATTTGACCAAATAAGGACATTTCTCAGAAGAGGACAGTTGCCTCTGTCACCATGATCAAACGCGGGCCCTTCTGCCACCAGACAGCCGGCCTCCGTCTCCGGGGACGGGACGATGCCTTTGTAGCTCCTCACTGCCTTCCTCTGCCACAACCACGACAGCTTGTGGCAGCCCCAGGCTGCCGTCCTCCTGGGCGTGCGGACAGACTCTCAGACAGCGGACAGCCAGGCCTCAGGGTACAAGCCTCCAAGTGGACCCCCATTCAGCTAACAGAAGCCCAGAAACCAAGTGCCCCCAAGGCTGCATGGCTATGGCGCCAGGGGTCCCCGTCTTTCCTCCTGCATGCACTTTGGCAGACGCCAAAGCGGCCTCCATGGGGAGGGGGCTGGCCGAGCCCCACAGTCCTGCTGGAGCCGGGGTGGGGGTGGCCGGGCCGCGACGACCCCTCAGAGGCCATGGCAGGCAGCCCCCCCTGCGGTGCCCTGTGACGCTCGCCAAGATGTTGACACGCATGGCTCCAGCCGCCTTATTTATGATCTGATAAAGGGCTCTCGGCACTGCTGGTGGACGGCGTCTGGCCGTGCTGGGGCCTGGGGGAGGGAGCCGGGCGGGTGGGAGGACAGGAGGCCAGAGCAGGCTCCACACTGGACGCAGGGGCAGGACGCACTGAGGAATCTGGACTTTTCCCTTCCTGGCAACCGGCTTTCCTTCTTCACTGCCCCCAAGCCAGCGGCCCAAGGAGGAGGTCAGCGCCCACACAGAGGGGCACCAGGCCTCTCTGTCTGGGACTCACACCCAACAAGACCTGCGTTCTCATGGTTTCTGGAGAATCCCCAGCCAGGGTCCTCCTGGCCATCGGCCCCTCCCATCCAGCTGCCCGTCCTCCACCCTACCACTTGGCCCAAAGCTCAGATTTTCCATGATGCAAATCTGGGCCTGTTTCTTCTCGTTTCCAAACACTCAGCGCAGGTACCAGCCCAGCAATGGCATAGCTGACCAAAACCCTGACCACCCCATGACCTCAGCGCTCCCCTTCCCCACACCTATGTCCACTCTTAGGGACAGGGGACACCTGCCAGCATCCAAACCTGCCATGCCTCTGGGCCTTTGCATGTGCTCTTCCCTCAGACCGCAGTGCTCTTCCTCCTGTGTGTCTAACTGGTGACACGCACTCAGGGCTGAAGACCCTGTGATGCTGCCTCCTCCAGGAAGTCTTCCTCAGGCCATGCCAGGAGGTCTCTCCAAGCAGAGCCGTCCCCACTGCCATCGCTGCCCTTGCACGAGGGAGACACTCCATGTGTCCGAGAAGTGGGGTGGGTGATGCGACTGAGGGATGGTATAGACTGAGCCTTTGAGATCAGAGCTCGGGAAAGTATTGACCCAGCTTATTCTAAACCTTCTGCCCCAAGCCTTGTCCGAGGCTTTTATAACCAGGAAGGAGGAGGCAAAGTGATGAGCCCGGTGCCTGGCCAACCCTCAGTGATGGCGGAATCCATGTGTGAATGGACGATGTGCCCCTGCTGGCTCGGGAGGGACAGGCTGCCTGGGACCACCCACTGTGGGGAGGGGGGCTTCTGTCTATCCTCAGTCACCCTGCAGCGCTCAGTCCTGCTGAGGATAGCTGAAGACAGGGATAGCAGGGGTGGGGTCCCCAGGAAGGCAGATGGGAGGTGAGGGGTCCTTGATAGGGCAGGATCTCCTGGAGCACGCTCCCAGGGGGTGATCCAGACACGTGGAAGGGAGTGGGAAGAGAAGTTCCTGCCTGCCCATGCCGCTCCAGGCCTTGCAGCCCCAGCCCGATTCCACAGGCGTGCAGGCAAGGGCATGGCCCCAGGTGTGGACGCCAGCATCCACCCTCCACCGGGATGGCCCTGTGCACTCAAGGAAAGGGCTCCAGGAACCCCAGTCAGGGTCCGCGGGTCCTCGGGTGGGCGCTGCTCCAAGCTCACGGCGGGAAATCACAAGCAGCCAGTGCCATTTCCCATAGCTGGGCCCACGCCTGGCCTGGGTCCGGGGCTCGGCGGGGCTGGTTCCCATGCCTTCCCAGGGAACCAGGAGTGGGAAAGGGAGTCCGGGGCCCTTTCAGAGTCAGGCACGCTCAGGTTGCCCATGAGTGAGGCAGGACTCCAGCCAGAAGGCTGAGCCTGAGGGATTCTGGTTTCCAGAGACTTGGAAATGATGCTGGGCAGGGTGGGGGTGGGGCGGGGGGGCTGGGCAGGAGGGCTTCATGTCTGACCTTCCAATTCATCTTTTCTAAGTCATGTCTCCTGAGTGTAATATGTGCCAAGTTGTGCAACGTACACATTTTAGAGATTACACAACTTTCAAACCCTGTTCTGGCATTTCTCCGGTATTTAATAATATGCAGAATAGGCCCGCAGCACTCATGACCTTGACCTCTGAGAGGTTCTGGTGGCCAGGAATGGGGCAGGTCAGGTCAGACCCAGAGCAGCCACGTGCTTGGATGGGGACAATAAGCCACTGTCTGTGCAGAGGAGGACGGATGAGGCAGGAGCGGACAATGGGGGTCGGAGAAACAGACACACAGAGAGACGATGGAGAGATAAACAGAGAGATGGGCACAGAGAGAGACAGAGAGACATAGAGATGGAGAGACAGGCACACAGAGAGAGACTCTGACACCCTAACCCTACTCCCCCCCTTTTCCTAGTGGTCTGTCCTTGGGCGTGCTTCCCTTCCCACTGAGTGAAGCCTGCTGGACAAGGTCACAGGCAGGTCCTGGGGGAACACTGGGGACAGGGAGGACCCAGGAATGCCCAGCCCCTGCAGTCTGTACTCAGTGGGATGTATGGGAGCCACTCGGTCAGCGCACCCCCCCCACAGGGAAGACAAGGCAGGCGGGAGTTGGGGGGGGACATGAGCGGCAGGATCTAGAGGCAGAGCCACCAGCCCCAGGGACAGCAGGTGAGGAGCTTTTCTGAAGATTTTGACAAAAGCCCTGTTGGTCAGCACGGCCGATCCCAGGCCAGGACCAAGCCACATCCCTCTCTCCAGCAATTTGGAAAAGGAGGGTGGGGGGACACATAGAGTCAGGAGGGGCCCCACACCATTGCGGCCAGCCAGGGATGGCCCCCCAGACTGTCCAGGGTGCTGGCCAGCTTGGGGCTGACAGAACATGTCCCAGGGACTTGAGCCCCCTGGGTCTGGACAGTTTAGACATGGTGTCCCAAGGAGAATGGGCAGTGGCCGTCCGTTTGAATGGGGCAGCCACTGACCCATCTCAAGGGTGAAGGCTTGGGGGTGGGGGAGGAGGTGTTCTGGGTGCGGGCCTGCAGGCTGACTCTGTACTTCATGGGGCCAGGAAGCCCATCCCAGACACATAGAATGGGATGAACCAAGAGGAAGGGCTTTGCGGGCCTTTCCCTCCATGACACGGCAGTGACTTCCAGAAGGACGGAGGTAGGGAGCAGTCAGCCCCACCACGAGCAGCTCTGAGAACCGCAATGCAGAGCCTGGAGCATAGTTTAGGGAGAGTGTACAGTTTTTCTAGAGCTTGTAAACTAAACACAGGAAACCCAGGCACGGCCGCCTCTTTGGGGTGAGGGTCCCATGAACAGGCGTGCACCGTGCACGGAGCTGACAGATGGCTGCCCCTCCAGAGCTCCTCCGGGGTCTTCTGGTGGAAGATTTAAGACCCTGCAGCCCAGCCCCATTAACCTTCCTCGGTAAAATATTAGGGCTGTCTGCTTCCGGCCTGTGACTCCCCTCAGTCAAGCTCTGAAGGCTTCCTGGCCCTGGCTCTGCCGGCGTCTGCCGGAGTTCACAGCCACTTGCAGATAAACCTCCTTGTTTATTTTATGAATGAGAGAGGACATTAAATACTCCAATAAAGTATCTCGACACACCCAAGGCCAAGAGGCACTCACCAGGCCAGCCCTTTGTGGGGAGGCTCAGAGAACCCACAGCCAGGCTGGAGGGGTGGCTCCCGGGTAGAGAGTGGGCAGCTCTGGGCCATGAAGGGGGCGGGGGGCCTGGGCCAGGAGGGGCGAGTTCAGCTCTGACTGAGAGCATGGAGCCCCCCACGGAGGGGCTGCCACGGTCAGGCTGGCGCATCTCAGTCCCGGGCCGGCTCCAGAGCAGAGAAGGAGCCTCTTTCCTGGTCCTCCCTGTGACCCCCAGAAAGAGATGCAGCCCCTGGGGGCCCAGGAGAAGAGGAGGTGCTGACAGGTCCTCGGGACACCCTGGCCCTCCCCATGACCCTCTCGATTCTGCTTTCCATCACTCCCACCCCACCCTGACTGGAGGGGATCCCCCCACCCTCAGCGGCAGCGCTGCTCATCCCCTCCTGAGATTCAGCTCCTCCCCCAGCCTTCCTAGAGCCCACTGAACTCGTCCCCGCTGCCATTGCCCTCAGCCCCCAGCTTGGGGCTGGGTACATAGCAGGTGCTCAGGAAAGCCCAGTCCTGGATGGAATTGTTGACAGACTTCAGATGGACAGAGGTGCCACCTGCCCAGGGGCCCAGGGCCCACCCCTGTCCTCCAGAGAGAGGGCTGGGCACTGCTGGGCCTCCCCCGAGACCCGGAGGATTCTCATGCTCCTTCCTCAGCCGAGGCAGCTGGAGGAGAACCTGGTCAGGACAGACAATGGGCTCTAAAAATACACCAGGGGCAGGCAGGGTTTCCCAGGAGTGTCTGTAAGTCCTGTCCGGCGGAAGTTATAAATACTAAGTAACGTTAATTCAAAGTCATTAGTCATCTGGGGACAGCCACGTCCTTTGTGGGGACAAGGGATGTTTTTCCTGATTTATAATTTATTGCTCTTTAAAGTTAAATCTAGTTATAGACCCGAAAAAAAGGAAAAATAAAAAAACAGGGTCTTCCCTGGACCCACTGAGAGCCAGTCCCCAGGGAAGGTCAGGAGCAGGGCTGAGCAGACCTGCACCATTGCTGTCCTGGGGACAAAACCTGCTTAGCTCTTCCCGCACCAACGGCTCCCCAGGACCACTCCCAGAGGATTGCTGGAACCGGCACCGTTTCCCGGGAAGCCGCCCCAATGGGCCCCCAGGGAAACAAGGGCTCAGAGCCTGCTCAGCACTAGGTGTCCCAGCACAGATCCCTCCTGACCTTGGGGCTGCTGGCCCCACTCTTTGCCCGTGTCTAACACGAATCAGGTTGGGGCCTCCAGCACACGAAGTCCAGGGCCGGGGACTGCAAATTCCTCCCCTACAGCAAGTGTGTGACTAGACTCGTGCCCTGCCTGACCTGCACCGAGAGCCTCAGTCCTGCATCCCAGAGTGTGACCTCATTTGGAAATAGGGTTGTTGTGCAAGCACTCAGTTAGGCGAGTTCATTAGGAGGGGCCCTCATCTGAGGTGACGGAGGGTCCTTATAAGAAGAGGACATCGGGACACAGACATGAGCACAGAGAGAAGCCCATGTGACAATGAAGGCAGAGACCCGAGATCCATGACCAGGAACTCAGGGGTGGCTGGTGATGGTGACGACCAGAAGCTGGAGAGAAGCCTGGGACCTTCTCCAGAAGGAACCAGCCTCCTGCATTTCTGTTGTCAAAGCCGTCGTCCCTGGGGTGTTGTTCCAGTGACCCCGGACACTCACTTTCCAGGCCGGCTCACCACCCTTTTGCTCACCACCCTTTTGCTCACCACCCTTTTGCTCCGCCACCCAGGATAGATCCCCCCACCCTCAGCGGCAGCGCTGCTCATCCCCTCCTGAGATTCAGCTGCTGCCGGCAGCCACAAAACCCACAACCAATACGCCCATCTGGGCCCAGATCTTTTTACCTCAAAGTGCATGAAACTCACAACCATGGCTCTCCTGAGCTGCCTGACCTGCAGCTGCTGAAGAGGCCAGACTGTATCCCCATCCCCAGGCCCAGAGACAGGAAGGCAGGGGTCCCCCATCTGGGCCATGGTGGGTCAGCGACGGCCCCAAAACTCAGCTCAACCCCATCATGGGGGCCAATGGAGGCAGAGCAGGGCACACGGGATCTGAGAGAAGGAGCTGACCTTGACGCGCTCCCAGTGAGCCATCCCCACCATCCGGAATGTCCTCATCACACACGAGTCTGCATGCTGTCAGCCAGCCCTGTCCGGTACCGCCAAGCCTTGAGCCCCGTGTATGATGGCAAAGTGCCAGGCCATGTGGACAAAGGGAACAGAAACAGGTGAGATGCATTTAATAACTTATTTTAACCCCAGGTCTCCAAGCTGTTGCCCTTTCAGTATATGATCGCCCCAGAAAGTGCTGATGTTCTTGTGTTTGAGCTGGTCTTTGCAATCCCGTGTGCTCCACACTGACCAGCAGCTCGGCCACCATGTGTGACGTGGCGGCCCTGGGCCGGATGGTACAGATAAGGACAGCTCCTCGGTTTATCCCAAACCCGGGCAAGGGTGAGGCATGGCAGACGCCTGTGTGTGTTTGCTACTGAATGAAGAGTCACCACGTGGACGAACGTGCAGTGACCCAAGCTGGCCTCGAGGCCGCAGTCTTCTCCGTGCGGGAGGGTAGGGCCGGGAGGGCACGGTTGGGGCTCCAAGCAGCAGGCAGCACATGCCCTGTGGGCAGGGGTCCAGGCTGCCCCACCCCTGCCCCCTTCCCCAAGGTATGGGAGAGGAGGGCAGAGCCTAGGCCCCGGCAGCCTGCTCCACGACACCGCGCCAGCTAGACTCCCGCAGTTTCCTCCCGAAGGAAGAAGGCTGAGACAGTGCTGGCAGACGAGGCCTCCGCAGACAGAATCCCCAGGTCCATGGACATAGCCTCTGTCGGTGATAGATGGGGGTTCACTCAGCCTCCTGGCCAACACCCCAGAGTGGTCGGGCCACCCAGGAGGGGTGGGGGCTGTGCCAGGCTTTGCTGCCAGGCAGAGGTGTCGGTTGATGCCCTGGGGGAGGCAGGGGCCTGGGAGGACATGGCCAGGAGGAGGTGAGACCACGTTCTCCAATGAGAGCTCCGTGATGGGCTGCTGGGAGCCTGGCCATGGGGCTGCGGCCGTGGGTAAGCAGGGCCCAGGTAGCCCTGGGGGGTAAAAGTATGCACCAGGGCCATCGGCCAGGGCTCCCGGTCCCTTTGAGGGGGTGATGGCTCCCCAGGGCCACAGCCAGCTCCCCGGTCCAGGAGGCAGTCTGTGGGCTTCTCATCCCATTTGCTCCACCCACGCTGGGTCACATGGAAGGTGCACAAGTGCAGCCACACGGCCTCCTCTGGAGCACACCTGCCCGGCCCCCATAATTAGCCAACAGGCCCTGCACACCCCTTAGCTGCAGGGCCAGCAGCTGGATGGTGGTGAGCACAGACGGCTGGCCCTGGCCCCCGGGGCCCCCACACAAGAAGGTGAGCCTCGATGGATGTTGCGTGACATCAGGAAGGGACCAGTGCAGGCTGGGTAGGAGCCGGGACCCAGGCCACACCCCAGCTCAGCACATCCTAGCTGTGTGGCCTGGGGCAAGTCCCTTAACCTCTCGGGGCCTCTGATTATCGCAAATCAGCAGGTCCCCAAGGCTGGACAGTGAGTACCACTGTGGGCTCCCCGCATGAGGAAGTCCCCAAGACCGTCCACTTCATGCAAAAAACCAAGCTGCTGAACAAGCCCATCGTGGGACAACTGCTCCCCAGGTGTGCATCCTGGGGCCGAGGCCCAGACCAGGTTCTGGATGGAGTAGAGGGTAGTGGTGAGGCGGGGCTGCCCATCATCTTCCCCGTGCCCGTGGCCCCATCCCACACACCAGGCTCAAGGCAACCTGCATACCCACCACTCTCTCAGCTCGGCTCCCGCCGGCGTGGGTGCAATCACCAGGAGCAGGACCTCCTGTGCTCCTGTCCAGGGTGGGGGAAGGCAGCCTGAATCCAGGGTGCTACAGAGAGAAAGGCAATTGGCTACCGCCCACAGCCCCTTCCCTCCCTTCAAGGCCCCGCCTCTCCCTCCGAGGTCCCTCCCAGCCAAGCCCCAGGTTCATGGGCACCAGGCAGCCAGTGGGACTGGCAGGCAAAGCCAGCAGTGATCAGCCGGGCTCCTCCCTACAGTGACAGTGGCTGAAGCAGGGGCTACACTTACCAGAACAGTCTCTCTGAATTCCCCAGCCAGGCTATGCTTTGTCACTCTCCTGGGTAATCGTGAGCACCAGATGTAAGGTCAACTCGTCCCAGCCCAGGGACCCTGGAAATGTGCTGGGGTGGCTCTTATCCCCCACCTTGACCCCACCATCCCCAGGCTCAAGGGGAGAGTCAGAGGGAAGGAGGGTAGAGGGTGCTAGGCTGGATGGGGAGCGGGGGTGGCGAGACCCAGCCAGGCTATGGGGGACACAGGGCTTGTGCCTGAGGGAGCAAAACTTGGAGAGCCCCTGGCCCTGACATTAACTGGGACCATCACTGGCAGAGGTTGACAGTACAGTAAGGAATTCTGCATTTCCTCAACTATTAGATCACCCCAAAATATTCATCATCTAGGATGTGCTGTTAGTCTCCTGGGGGCAGCAACAGAAATCTATGCCCTTCCCATTCTGAAGGCCAGATGTCTGAAATCGGGGTGGCTTCAGAGGGAGCCTTCAGGGGGAGGGTCCTTTCTGCCCCCCACCCAGCTCTGCAAAGCCCTAAGAATCCCTGGGCTTATGGTTGCATCCCTCCCATCCCTACCTCCATCCTCCCATGGCCCTGGGATATGACCTTAAGAGGACACTAGCAATCCCACCCTAGTGACCTCACCTTAACATGACCATGTCTGCAAAGACTCTATTTCCAAAGGAGGCCTGCTCACATGTTCTGGGGGTTAGGACTTCAACATATCTTGGGGGGACACAGTTCATCCCACAACAGACGCTTCAGAGGCAGCCGTAAAGGCAGCCAGCTCCTCCTCTCCTGGAATGGATATTTGAGTGGGAGCAGGACAAAAAATGTGAAGAACAAAATGAGAAAAGCAGACAACCTCAAAGGCCCTGAGGCAGGGGCAGGGAAGGAGGGGGAGCAAGAAGGCTAGAAGAGAGCACAGAGGGCGTGGCCCAGGTCACTGGGCCTCACCAGCCTCTGGGAAGGCTCCAAGTAAAGGGGGTGCTATGCAGAATTCAGGGGAGAGAGAGACATGATCTTCGGTGTCAGGACAAACTTCAGGGAGACACGCTGTGCCTGTGGGAAGTGGCCAGGGACTGCCCATGAATCCCCCTCATTGGCCCCTGGGAAGTAGTATAGAAAGCATGTGTGCTGGAGAACGTGGCCTTGGGGACCCCTGCAGATGCGAATGGGATCCTGAACCCACAAGTCACTGCAGCTGGGGCAGTGTCCCCAGGGCCAGGAGTGCTCAAGGAAGTGGCTGAGAGCCAGCATCCAGGCAGGCAGAGTCTCAGTGCCCCCTGAATGCATGCGTTCGTTCAGCCCAACCCCAGTTGTGCAGACATAGAGGGTGAGCGGGGTCTGTCCACATCTCCCCAGGGCTCACATGAAAGCAGCCGGTGCATCTGTCCCTGTCCCCGTAAGTGCGGGGTCTCTGTATTTCTGGCACCTGTTCCTGCATGGTCACCCATGGTCCCTCTGCACCCTGGGCTCTGAGCTCCAGGGAGGCCGCTGCTCTTGCAGGGGGCTTGCTTGGGCCCAGGGTCCTCTGGGCTTCACTGACATGTCCTGAGCAGTGCCCAGTTCCAGCAGTGAAAAATGACACCCACATGACACATGGGAAGACCAAAGCAGGCAGCCCTCAAGCCCAGGGTCGGAGGCTGACTAGGACATGCACTCAGGCGTCCTGGCTCCAGGGCTTTCCTGAGCCTCACGCAGATGGGGCACATCATTGAGGCATGTGGTATAGCCCACGTGGAGGGCCTGGCTTGGCCTCTGCAGGCCGGCTTTCTGGCGCCAGCCTTGGGCTCTGAGGCTGGGCCACTGACCAAGGCAGACCCTGCCACAGGAAGCTCTCGCTGGGCAAGGCACGGCGTCAGCCCAATGAGTCGTAAGAGGCACCTTCAAGCAGAGAACCTTGCCCTCTGAGCTGGAGGGAGCCGGCACCTTAGGAAGGAGCCCAGCACCTCTGGACTCCAAGGGCCTCTGCCCGGGCCCCAGCCCAAGGATTCCCGCTGACTGCCCAGAGCCGCAGAGCCCCTGCCTTCTGGATCGGAGTGGGGGGGGGGGGGGGGGCGTCCCTCCCATCCTCTCTTCTTCTTTAAAGACGAGATCTTTGCTCATTCCTTTGATCTTCCATGAAGCGTTGTGGCTTGTACTCCATGTTGGCCATGACATTGACAATTGTTTATTAGTTCTAAAATAGCTGAGATTCATGTCAAACATTCCGCATGTTAGAAAAATGTTTATGAAGTGTTATCATCGTTTATGTAACTGTGCGTGTTTGGGAAATAACATGGGACGTAATGGACCACACAGGCCTCAGCCTGGAGGGCCACACCTCCCTGGGCAAGAGAGGGTCCCAGGGCCCAGCCCCAGCCTCTGCTCTGGGGGCTCTCACTCCTGCTCACGGTCAGGGAGCCGTCCCCTGGGCCACCTAGTGACCCAAGTGTGAGGTAGGGACGAAGGTATCCACCCATGCCCACACCAAAGCAAAAGGCCAAGGGGTGGCTCTTTCTCCCTGTGGGGGGGCATTACTAAAGCCCCAGTCTTGGGGTGGGGACGCTGTCCCGCCTGTCCTCTCAGATTCTGAAGTGTGCCCTTACAAGCCCGCTGGGTGGGGCTGCCTCCCTGGTGATCTATGTGCCTGCTGAGGCCCGGCGGGGCTGGTCCCTCGGGCACAGAGAGGTCGGAGGGCAGCCCCAGGACGGCTCCCCGGCTTACTCCCGCCCCCCCCCCGCCCCCCAGCTACCGAGGCAGCAAGACAGCCGCGCTTTCTGTCCTCCTGGGCCATCCTTTCTGGAGAGACAGAAAGGGGTGAAAGGCTACTTGCTGTCTTTTCAAATGTGGTATTCATTGCCTGCCACGTGGGGCACAGAGGCCAAAACTTGCTGCTCCCAAAGGACTAGAGGGTGCAACACGGTGGGCGAATGGTCATGTGAGGGGATTCTGCTCCGCCAGAAGCAGGGACCACCGCAGGGAACAGAGTGTGGGCAGCGCTCAAGCATCTCAAGCACATCGCTAGCTCCGGTCAGGGAAGTGGCCTATGGTTGGCTCACCGTCAACAGTGCTCAGGGGACCATGGTCAGCAGAGGTGGGAGGGGCGGGGGGGG